>NQLW01000050.1:461860-547983 GCA_002312845.1 Kalanchoe fedtschenkoi | reverse complement strand
CCCTCTTGCATCGCGACCATCCCCTTCTGAGCTGAACGAGCGCAATTTATCTAGACAACTATTTAAACAGGCTTTTTGCTTCTCATGCAACAACAAATCACCGGTTCTGAAAATTGCACCACGCGATAATAAATCCCACGAAACATATGTTCTTATTGTGGAATGGGAGCAGGAAACAGAAGTATGATTTGAAGCCAGAATGCAAGGGTGATGTTGATAACAGTTCTGCCTACAGCAATGTCTTGAAGACTGCGTCAGAACGTTCCATTTACGGTTCCTGCACCTTAAACGACTCACATACATTGCAACTTCAAAATCTGGATAGCGTATCCTGCTTAGTGAAATACAGCACAATTAGATTATTTTGCAAAAAAAAAAAAAAAAAGAAATCTGCCAAATGCGGGTAGGTTTTGAGTGCTGCGAATTGTAATAAAATCCGAAAGCGGGGACGAGGGAGGCTTACCAAAGACGAAGCTGTACGCAATGGAGAGAGAGATACGTCAGAGACAGGGAATTGCCCGCGGAGAAAGCATGCGTCAGCAAAGAGAGTGAGGACCGTTGGTTGATTGATGGAGATAAGATCCGGTAAGAGGTGGTGAGGTTGGGACGATGGGTGTTTGGTTTTTTTTTTTTGGTGCGGAGAAATCTGTCTGACCTACCTCGACAACAAAAAATTCGGGACTCGAACCTACTGGGGTTGCACGGTGGGTCGGAGGATGAGATTCATGAGATTCATGACTCGTGCGTGCGTGCGTGCCCGTGTTATTGTTTATGTTTGGGTTATGTGAGTACAAATCAGTTCGGTTCGGTCGGGTCAAGGAAGGTTATGGATGGAGGGTTCTGGTCTTGGTTTGGCTGTGAGAGAGACGACGTTGGTGGGCTCAACTGCAATCTGTTGGGCTTCCAGATGTTTACACCAAAACTATTTTGATTTGTCTATGCAGCTGCCTTTTTCTTCCCCTATTTTTTCATTCTCCCACTTCTTTTAAAATATACTATCAGCAAAATTGTAAGGGCATCGCCATTGAATGTCTGTGAAGAGTTTTGTGTGAGGCGTAAATCGCTTCATTTGATGTTTAGGTCGGTTTGTTATCTTCTGATACAACACCGCTTCATGCAGATAAAGCGGTTCGTAAATTGGGCATATATGACGTTTGTAAGTTAAAAACGTCGTATATATTTTGCACGGCGTTTTTAAATTAAAAGCGCCGTATATAGTATGAATTTATACGATGCTTTTAAGTTAAAGGCGCCATATAAAGTACATACCATATACGGCGTTTTTAACTTAAAAGCGTCGTATAAAGTACATACCATACACGGCGCTTTTAATTTAAAAATGTCATATATTCTGTTTATTTAAATATTTAAATAAACTTATAACCGTTGTTTCCAACGTTCAAAAAAATGACCGTTGTAATTCAAAAAATGATTTACCGGCACAAAAAATAACCGTTGTTGAAATAAAAAAATTTAAAAAATAATTTTCTCCTACTATAAATAGTGACTAATTCTCCTGTTTTACTTCATCCACTTTCATCCTTCTCAATCTTCAATTTTTTAACATTTAAGTTTTCTAAACTCTCACAAAAATAAGTGATCATCCATTTAGAGGAAGGTTCATGAATTATATGAATTCTCCAAATTTTGGAAATTCACCACCTCCATCAAATTCAAATTCACAAAATACTCCTACTCACAACCAATTTCCATCTACGCCTCCCACCCCTCAAGATACTCAATTCATGAATTCTTCCAATCATGGACCTCTTTCGTATCTTTTTTTTCTTAACTCTTCTCAGTCATTTAGTCCAGGTTATTATGGTGTTTATGGACAAAATATTATGTCCCGTCCTTTCATGGTTTCAAGTCCTAGCCAACCAACGGAAGGAAATCCAAAATATGCATCAATGGTGGAAAATGAGGCTCCACACATCGTTTCACAACAAGAAAAGAATACTCGTCCTATTAAGTGGAGCGTTGAAGAGGAGGAGATGCTCATAAGCACATGGATTACAATTAGTAATGACTCTGCAGTGGGAAATTCTCAGACTAGAGGCAGTTTTTGGGCTCGTGTGGCAGGATACTTCACTACGTATCGGAAAACAAAAATTGAAAGAGAAGAATCTCAAATTAAGTCACATTACTACTTGATGATGCCACAGGTAAATGAACTTTATGGTTATTATAATCAAATTGTGTCAGATCATCATAGTGGATGGTCAGATAACCAAATAATAGAGGCAGCCCGATTGATTTGGAAAAATGCACAGAAGAAAAATGAGTTACCTTATACACATGTGTGGAAAATGGTGAAGGATGAACCAAAGTGGGCAGTTCAAGCTGGAGCACAAAACGCATAAAAGAAGACAAAGACAAGTGAGTCTGGAGCATATACCTCATCATCAAACCATGATATCGAGGAGAATACTTATGAAGGTAACAAGTCAGAAAGTCGACCCATTGGTCAAAAAGCTACTAAGCGAAAAATGAGAAAGGAAAAAAAGAATGTGACTGAATCAGTGGCTGAAGAATTCAATCATCGATGGAAAAGACTGGAAGAACTTCAGTCTGAAAAATTAATTGTTCTTAACGAGATTAAGAACAAAGCAAAAGAAGATATACTTCGTGCTAACTATGAGATTCTAATGAAGGACACCAGCACAATGAATGACCAACAACTCATCATACACAATCATATGTGTTCCATTATCAAGGCTAGGCATGACATTCCTTAGTTTTATATACTTGTTCAATGTCGGTTCGAAGTTATCTCTTTTAATGTAAACTAGCCGTTCGATGTGGATCTTCTATTTAATGAAACTAGTCGTTGTAATAAGTGTGATCCTCATTCAATACAAACTAGCCACTGAAATAATTGAAACTTTGATTCAATACAAACTAGCCGTTGTAATAAGTGTGATATTGATTCAATGAAAACTAGCCGTTGTAAATTGTGTGTCTATAAAATGTACCTAAAGAAATGCTATCACATTATACTTTAGCTTTGCCTCTCTCCAAATCTCATAAATCAAAATGTCGCAAAACTCTATTCCTACAAACAACTTTGATTATGAGCAATTCTTAATTGATCAGTGTACAGATGACACTGATGAGCAGATGATGCTCCTTCTCCTAGAAGAACAACAACGAAGAGAAGAAGCAGTCAGCATATATCAGCTTCCTCGTAGATACATTGAAAGAGAACGTGAGGTTGGAGATGATCGTCTTCAAAGGGACTATTTCACCGAGCAACCAGTGTACCCTCCTGATGTCTTCCGAAGAAGATTTCGTAGGCAAAAAGAGTTATTTCTTCGCATTACGAGAGATATTTCAAATAATAATGTCTATTTTCAACAGAAAAGTAATGGTCATGGCAGGATGAGATTCTCATCAATACAAAAGTGTACTGCTGCTATTCGTCAATTAGCCTATGGAGCTCCAGCGGATGACTATGATGAGTATCTCCGAATGGGTGAAACAACAGCGTTTCAGTGTTTATTTAAATTTTATCACTGTCTAATACAAGTGTTTGGAGAGAAGTATTTGCGAAGACCAAATAATGTTGATGTTCAACGCTTACTCAAAATGCATTCGGATAAACATGGCTCCCCCCGGGAATGCTAGGCAGTTTGGACTGAATGCATTGACAATGGAGAAATTGTCTGGTGGCATGGAAAGGACAATTCCCTCGAGGCGATCATGGGGTACCTACAATTATGCTTGAAGAGTTGCTTCAAATGATTTGTAAATATGGCATGCATTTTTCGGCGTCGCTGTATCAAACAACGACATAAATGTGTTCAATCAATTGCCGTTGTTCAACGACGTACTAAGAGGTGTAACTCCTACTATTCAACTTACGGTAAATCTGTCAACTTACATCAAAGGTTATTATCTTACTGATGGCATATATCCTGAGTGGAGCACATTTGTTGAAAGTTTTTCTCATCCTGAGGATCCAAAGAGAAAAAATATTCAAACAGAAACATGAATCAGCAAGGAAAGATGTTGAACGTGCTTTTGGGGTGCTACAATCTCGTTGGGCTATTGTACGTGGTCCTGCAGGATTCTGGTATAAAAATCATATATGTGATATAATGTATACTTGCATCATTTTGCATAATATGATCATTGAAGATGAAGGGGATGCGACTGTGAATTGGATAGATGAAGAAGGTGAGCCTCCAGTAAATCCAACTCAAGGATTTACTCCTCAATTTCACCAATACATTCAGAGACAAGCAGAGCTTTGTGATAGAAATGCGCATCACAAACTTCAAGCTGATTTGGTTGAACGTATTTGGCAACAATTCGGAGACCTTGATTTGAATTAAGTTATATTTATCATATTTTATCTATTAGTAAGTGTTATTTTGTTTATTTTAAGCTTCAAATGTACTAAATTTAATGTTATGTTTAATACATTATTATTATTGTTGTTTGATGAAATTTTTATTATTTAAATTTTTTATCATATAAATGTAAAAAAAGTAAAATGAATTAATAATTATAAATAATTAAATATTTAAAAAAATTTAAAAATCTGTAATTAAAATAATATGAAAAGGTAGAAAAGTAGAAAAAGGTGTACTATGACAGATGGGTCTCATGCGCAGAGATTTGAAAGGTTTGTCTTAATGTGGATGTATGTTTATAAAAAATAGATTTATGACAAAGTTGAGTTGGCATGACACAAATCTAACGTGGCATGACACAAACCTCCTTTTTGATTTGTTTTGATGGGGATGCCCTAATTATCTTGTGGAGGTGTCTGGCTTCTGTCTGCCAGAACATCAAATCGCAATTCACAAAGTGTAGTTTTATTTAATAAAATTGCACTTTAAAATTGTAGCTTTGATCGGATAAAAAATGTTTGAAATTATAATTTTGTTTGATGATAGGAACATATTTAAATTTAGGTATGACCTAGAGCTGTCAAGTAATTTGTTGTCATGATAAAACAGTATAGTTTTCATCTGTAATATCCATTTATATCACTTGACACATGTATTGCTGGTTTTTGAGATTAAAAGCTGTCTGATTTTGGATAAAACTCATGACTGTTTGGGATAAATATCATCCTGTATTGAGGTGGCTTTGGAATTTGCCGTAGATAAGAAGATCCTTTAAATTTCTATCAAAATTGTAATTTAAAACCATGATTTTTCCATTCCAAAACACAATTTCAAATGGTGAAATTGTAGTTTTACCTTCACGTGTGACTATGCCACCTTAACAAGATAAAGTCGTGTGTGTAAATTATAATTTACAATTTCGATCTATTTTTATAAGAGAAATCACAATTGTGAACTGTGTTTTTCAAAAAAAAAGATACAATGAAAATAAAATTAAGCAGTGGATGAAATGAAAAATAAATGGTGGAAGAAAGACGGAACAAGAAAAAATCCATGTATTTCTAAAAACTTGGTTTTTTCCATGTTTTAGAAATACCACCTTCTAAAAATTTGAAGTATTTTTGAGATTTAAGTGTAATTTTTAAAAAATTAAATAAGCTCATACTTATCTTTCTGTTTAAACTATTATTTCAACTTATTCCTTCATTAACCTTAATACCACAACAACCCACCGCCATAGCGTCACTTTTTTTCTTTTTTAGGGACGATCCCTTTAACTTTATTAAAATGAGTCAAAGTTTGACTCATGACAATACAAAAAGACGGCTCATTTGGCCTAAAAATAAAATAAAAATAAAAAGCTAACGGGAGATGGCACCCAGCCCCAAAGTAGACTATCTGATAAAACTAATACTTCTTAAACAAGAGAGTGTGATTAGCATCTAGATAGGGCTGCAAATGAGCCGAGCTGAACCGAGTATTGGCTTGTTCGAGCTCGGCTCGATTAAAAATATGGTCAGCTCGAACTCGGCTCGTGTTCGACGAGCTTAAGAAAAACCTGTTCGAACTCGGTTCGAATAATTTTGCTTAAACTCGAACTCGGTTCGAGCTCGACTCGCACTTGGCTCGATTAGAAAATAAATGAGCAGCTCGTTTAATGAATCTTGAGCTCGATTAAAAGTTAAACGATCAGCTCGTTTAACTACCAGACTCTCTTCCTGCAGCAGTGGCTCTAGCCGCATCGACCAGCATCCAGATCTGATGCTCTGCCGCATCCCGTCAACGGTAGCAGCACCACCAGATAGTCCGACACCGTTCGTCCCTACCAGTAACCCGATCCGGCCAAGCTCAGCTAGATCTGGACCAGATCTGTCGTTGCCAAACAATTGAGTGGCCTGAAAAGTCTAGCAAGTAACCAGCTAGATCCGTGCACTGGAGATCCAAATCGCGGCATCTCGAAGCCGCTAGTGGCGGTCCGCGGGTACGCTGATGTCATCCCAACCGCCCCAACTGCAAACTCCAGCACCAGGGCTGCTGGATCCGGGCGATTTGAGTTGCCTCAGTCTCTCATGCCTCCAGTCTAGTGTCTTTCAAACGACGAGCCAATAACCCCAGGAGATGCTCGCTCTCGCACTCCGACAGACGCCTTTACCGCTCGCTCGCTGTCCGGCAGACGCTCTCGCCTCTCACCTCTCGCCCTAAACAAAACCCTACTCTAACAAAAGCTTTGATGTTCGACCTCGGCTGTCGGCTTGCATCGTTTTGTTAGTATGAACTAGTTTATCAATTCTATTCAACCAAAAAAATACGAACCAAAATCATATCGAGCTGTAGACTGTAGTCCCGTGATCCCTCGACTTGTATTGTTTATTTGATTAATTCAATTTTTAATTTAGTCCCAACTCCCAAAATCATATTAGTGGACAAATTGTAGTGGAGTGACACTAATCTAATCATGTGATTCCAAATGAATGGACCATGAGAGAAATAAACAATTTGTCATCCAAAAACGACAAAGATAGAAGGCTACCGCACCCCACAAGCCCTAGTTGACCACGTTGGAGTGTACGACATCTTTCAGCCAGCCTTATCCTTTTGTATATTGGTACATATTCCCCTTAAAGCTGTTATTATAACAATTTGAGCAGTATAAATTGTTTTTCAATAAGCCAGATAATTAGCCAAAAAACAAGTTTTTTTTTATTTTTGTTAAAGAATATATTTTGTAAATATGTACTGTTGACTAATTTATAAAAACCCTGACTTGTAAACTATGTTTTATAGACATGAGTTTCAATTTAGGTAATCATTAATCAAGCATTAATCGAGTTTTAATTGAACATTTAACCGAGCTTTAATCGAGCTCTTATCGAACACTTAATCAAGCTCTTATCGAGCACTTAATCGAGCTGAAATCGAGCTTGTTCGCGAACAAAAACGAGCCGAGCACCCCGTTGCTCATGTTCGGCTCGTTTATTAAATGAGCTTAAAATTATTGTTCGTGTTCGGCTCGTTTATTAACGAACGAGCTTTGACCGAGTATTGACCGAACTTGTTCGCGAGCAGCTCGCGAGTACATCGGCTCGTTTGCACCCCTACATCCAGACGAGGAGCGTTCTTCACATTTTATGGAAAATTTTAAACCCAAGAAAAATTTGAGGATTCGAACTCATGAAAAAAGTTGGTTAAACGATCAGCAACCCCATTAGCCTCCAAAAAAAATACAAACCACCCTTCCGCCATAGCAACACCATCTAACCATCTCCTTCCTCCAATACCAATGTTTAATAGTAAATTAGTCTCGACATTCCTTAGTCGAGATTGGAGTTCCCTCATCCGAGGTTCTATAAATTATTGGAAGCTCCAGTATTCTCTTTGCACAACAAGAGTGAATATCATTTTTATGTTCTGCCTTCATATTTATTATTTTCCTTTGCTTAGGGTCTAGAAAATTTTCATATCATGGAAAAAGCGAATATGGAAATTGCTCAAGCTCCAACACAACCTTCATTGATGGTAGCATGAGCCATTGATAGCTCCTTGTTGGTTCAATACACGAGCTGACAGAAGTAGCAGATAACTACAACATTGAAGTTCAATTTTGTTCTAGAACACCAGAATCTGTTGCTACTTTATAATCAAGTTGATAAAAGTTATAATTATTTCTTACAAAAAGCAGCTAATTTTGAGGAGTTCGATCGAAATTTAATTGTAAAATCTGTTACCCTTATCCCCACTACAAAGTTGTTGAGTTTCATCAACTTATTCAAATGAATGATGCAGATAATAAATTGCATATTGATTCAATTTTCGCAATTTTGGTTATGTTCAGATACATAAAATTTGAGGATGGATGGATGTTGAAGTTTTGATCAGGGTTCAAAGAATCTAATCATGATGGAATAACATAATCAGGGGGTCCGGAGAGCTAAGAAGGTGATATTGTGGAGGTGGGATGTCATGGTGGGTTGTAGTGGTGAGATGTCGTGGTAGATTGGTTCTGTTAATGTTAACAAAGAGAAAAGAAGATAGAATACTAAAGCACATAGATAAAATTTTATGAATCAGTTTAGCTCATCTTATGATAAGAAGGCATTTAGCTCATCTTACTAAGCATAATAAGTTTGGTTCACTGCATGAATTTACCTTTAGTATCCATGATCAACACAATAAAAAATTAGTTACTTGTACTACACACCTGTCTTACTAATTCTTTTCTCTCTTCTTAGTTTTGCAGGTTCCTTATCATATTACAAAAATCTTAGTTTTTCTTGACATATTGCTTACTTGTGAGGAAGGTGTGTTTATTTGCATATGACTCCTTAGTGACGGTCTTATCATCGAATCACAAGGAGCATTGATCTTATATAAAAGCTAAGATTTCTTAGGTTGCGTATTTAGTTTAAAATAAGAAATGTTTGGGATTTGACATACAAAAGAAAATGAATCTTAGGATAACACTTTTCATAACCATTTGGCTTATAAAGCTATAAATCATATATAAAACTTCTTAATTAATATCATGTCGATAGGTAGTTAACTCATGAAGGTGCGACATTTAGCGTATAACCTTAAAGTGCAGTCCTACTATTGAACACTAACTTAACACAAGCTTAAATCAACACAATGTCACATCAGGTTCATCCATGTACTTGAAGTGTAACTGTTCTCAAGATATTGTCTACTTAACGAAAATACTTAATATGTATGTTTAAAGATGAGGAATTAAAAAACAACATGCAGTTGAATTAAATTAATGTGCAGTATTTTTATCGCCCTAGAGGAGTGGGAATTCTCATATAAGGTAAAAATAATTTATAACCATGTAAGTTTGGGTCGAATGCAAGGAGCTGAGGGTGGCCTAAGAGTTATAGTCCCAGTTATTATCTAATTAATTTTTGAACATAAATTGGGGTTGTGATTATGCAAGATAAAATTGTCTTAAAGTTTCATTTCTTCTAACTATCATGCATACAAGTATTATGATCTTCATTAAGTCTATTTTATATTCATGCCAGGTGGGTGTGTAATCAACACATAAATAATATAACTTGCATATATTTAAACCAACACTATGTCTTTTCATGTTGATATCTAAATCTAAGCATAACATAAGATACCATGCATACATATTAAAATTCAACAAAATATATTGGCAAACCTAAATCTTGGAGTCGAGTGCATAGCATGCTTATCATATCCTTACCTAGCTGTTAGTGCAATGCTCATAGGGACTTATGAGTTCTCACATGTTGGTCATATAAGGTAAACATTGCGGTATACTAAGGTTGTAGAAAAAGAACATGGCTACAAAGTATGAAAGATCTTAACTTCAAAACAAAAGTGTATGCAGGAGAGTCAGAGTCAAATGAACTCTAGGACCTAAGTTTACTACTCACACATAATCAAAAGATGATCCATGATGAGTGGATAAACTTACTACAAAAGAAATTAAACTATACTGATACAATGTTAAACAAAATTACAAATATGCTCTAGAGAGAGGCTCTGTAGAATGAGTGTGTGTACTTCATAGAATCTGTTCTAATTAAATTTTATATCTTGAGCAGGAGTAGACAAGTTCTATTTATAGTGCCAAGAGAGTTTACCTTCAGAACTCTTAAGAGAAGAGAGCAATTTCCTCTAAGAATCCTCTCCATAAAGGCTATTGATACCTCCACACTTGGGCCAAGTAAGATACATGCTAAAAATTTGTACTCGGTTGAGTAAGCTTTCATAAAGGATATACTAGACATTCATTTCTCGGGCGTGTAAATTCCTTTGCATTTTCTCTACTCGGCAAGTAAGATACGATAAATGCACTTATACGGTCATGTATATTTTTTTCTAGAATTGTACTTGACCGAGTAAGATAGCAAATGACCTTACTTTATAGAGTAGTTTTTTCTTTGAAATTTCACACGATCGAGTACAGTGAAACTTAGGCTGATTTTGCTCTTTTTTAGTTCTTTGTGTCTTTGTTTTGCTCATTGACTTCTCAAGCTCCTTTTTAATCATTTTGTGTAAAATAGGACTAGACCACTTAGAAATGGTATTAAATGATTTGGGATCTACTCAAATTGCTTATAATAGAACTTTAAAATTGTCATATTTTTGCCTAACCGTAAACTAAAATTTAAAATGGAATACGACTAATATACATATCTTATCTCTGTAATCATCATATTACAATACTCATGGGGTATAAATAAGTTCTCACATACTCACTCAATGAAAGAATAAAGTAAATCATGCATTATGTAATAGCAAATGATAGGGCAATGATAATATGATAAGTTAAACTTATATTGAATCAAATAATTTGCCTATAGTCAGGCTAGAGTCTATGAGATCCAAAGACTCTAGTTGACTACTCACTTATGCCTCTAAAGGAAACTATATTGAGTAGTAACTAGTTATATAAACAATGCTAAGGAGAGTGTAGAAAGAGGATGGAGAGTGGATTTAGAGTTATGACCAAATGGCGGGTTGAAGAAGGCTTCAACAAATTTAGAAAGGAAAGTCCCAGGGTCACCATTATGGCTAGAAGCCTCTTCTTCTTTGAGTTCCACGATAATGAAGGCCACAAAACCATACTCGTTAGAGTATGTGGTAGTACTCGGGCGTTTATCTTCTTTGAAAATCCTTACTTGATCGAATATTCTCATCTAGTGCATATAATACTTGGTCGAGTATGAGTAAGACAACCTTCTTGTGCTCCCATACTTGACTAAGTATGAATCCTTTGGATTATTGTACTCGATCGAGAATTATAAGGTACTTACCAATTCCATCCTCTTAGGCTCATCTTTCCTACGTTTTGTTTTTCACTACTACAGATTTTGGCTATTACCACGCTTCCAATTACCACACTTTAACATTTTACCATGCTTATTATTATGAGCGTAGTAAATAATCACATAAAGCGTGGTAATTGGTTCACCCGCGATTGGGGTATAATTTATTACAACGATTTGAAAAGGAAAGCGTGGTAATAGGTTAAGTTTAAAACGGTAGCTGTTTTGATCATTACATATAACCACGCTTTCCAGTCCAAAAGCGTGGTAATAAATAACGGTTAAAACTCGTCGTTTTAGGCATTTAACCTATTACCACGATTTTCATCAACAAGCGTGGTAATAGGTTAATTAAATAAAATATTTTCATTTTAATTAGTCTATTACCACGATTTTCATCAACCAGCGTGGTAATAGGTTAAGTAAATAAAATATTTTCCTTATCAATTAGAATTTTGTAATCACGATTTTCTTTTAAAATCGAGGTAAAAAATTTAATAAATATGTTTTACTAAGCTATTACGTTAAGAACCTATTATTATCAATTCAAATGAAATAAAATAAAATCTAAATACCAATAACCACGCTTGTAATAAAAAGCGTGGTAATATATGAATTTATCACCACGCTTATGATAAAAAGCATGGTGAAAGGTAGACTTATCACCATAACCAAAAAGCGTGGTAATAAAATAACCTATTACCACGCGTTTTGTATTTTGAAAAAAATAAAAAAATATCAAAAGCGTTGTAATAGGTAATTACCACGCTTTAATTATCCCGACGGCAGAGCCACCAACCCAAACTCTGTCTCTCCCTATTAGAAGCTGGCTGGGATCCTCATAAACAACGGCGTCCTTGACGGAGGAATCTGCTTTGATCAAGGAGCTCGTACTGTTCTCGCCTCATCACACTCCGCGCCGACGGATAGCGCGAGTTTATGTTTTACAAGAACCCTAGCGCTGATATGCTCTTAACTCCCGGAGAGCTCAACCTCGATATCATCAGATCCGTAAGTGGAGTCAATCCCATTCATTTCACTTTTGTTTCTGGCGATGATCCTTGTGAAAACAGATCAGCTAAATTTTTTTCATCTCCTTTCGATTCAAACGACACGATCCCACGCTTCTCCAACGCGAGTGGTTTACACCTTCCACATTCAGAAGGTTTGATATATATATATATATATATATATATATATATATATATATATATTACTGTGCAGGCGAAGATTTTCCACTACGGATCGACCAGCCTGATCATGGAGCCATGTAGATCTGCTCACTTAAAGGCAATGGAGGTGGCGAGAGAAGCTGTGGCGCTGCTGTCGTACGACCCAAACTTGAGGCTGCCGCTATGGCCCTCGGCGGAGGAGGCTCGTGAGCAGATCAGGAGCATCTGGGACCAGGCAGACATCATCAAGGTGAGCGACAACGAGTTCAGCAAACCCTAAATCAGAGTCTCTGTCGGAGTTCAGCAATCCGTATCTGGGCGACGCCCCCCGCTGACCGGCTTCGTCGTCGGATGGAAGGCTGGGAATATTGTGTTGAGAAGAAACAGCGTGGTGGATGTCGGCGGTAAAGCTGGTGTTGGATTGCCATTAAGGAGCGGAAATGTTTAGAGGAGAAGTATTGACGGTGGCATTCGCAGCAATGTGCTCGGGAGTCGTTAAAATGGGGAACAATGCGGTAGTCGTCGTCGCCATCATCGGAGTTTCTCACCGCCTCCTTGTGTTGTTTAATTAATCCATAATTTAATTTTTAAAAAATAAATGCATATATTACCACGCTTCTTACGTAAAGCGTGGTAATAGGTGGTATACCTATTACCACGCTTCATCACCTATTAACACGCTTTACGTAAGAAGCGTGGTAATAGGTGGTATACCTATTACCATGTTTTATTATTAAAAGCGTGGTAATAGGTATACCATCTATTACCACGTTTTACGTAAAAAGCGTGGTAATATGTGGTATACCGATTACCACGTTTTAATTAAAAGCGTGGTAATAAGTGGTATACCTATTACCACGCTCTGTACTTTATCAATTACGACGGTCGTATTCACCACGCTTGTAAAACGTGGTGAAAGCCTTAGAATAAGCGTGGTAATAAGCTCTTTTCTGTAGTAGTGTTTGTTGGCCCTTCAAGCCCTTATTTTGATTATTTTGGCCTTAATGGATATGAAATAGACATAATATGACTTTATAAAGATAAATAAGGGTTGAAATGGAAGAGATTCATATTTTGTGTTTATATAACTAATGTTGGTGGCGTAAGACTCGCTTGAGCAATAGGGTCAATAATTTTTATCAATTCTTCTTTTGCCAACTAGTTCGTGGAGATAGATGTGAAAATTTGTTAGATATTTCTTATTGTAAATGAAATTTCACACACCTCTTAATAGCTCGTCCCTTCGCTTTCATGTCTTTATAGCACTCTTCCCTTCGCTTTCATGTGGGACTGTTTTCAGCTTAGTTTTCCTATCCTTGTTAACTTCTGCGGCTTTTGACACAATTTATTTTTCTATCAGCATCTTTGTCCCAAACAATCTTGTTATTATGTAAATAATATTTTCCTTGATAGAAGAGTTAGAGTCATTAGACAATGAATCCTTCATAAGATCGTACCTGCATAATACTGTCAGTAAAGGTATGATAATATAAAATTTAGGGGAAAAACCCAAAAGGGGCCCTCAACTACCACCGCTTACCCAATTGCGGTCAGAATTACCATGATTTCTAAAAAGAGTGCAATGAAAAAAAAATTGGACTGATTTTCTATATTAAAATGTACCATTACATTCCAAACCTAATATTATTATAAGACTTAGATTTGTGTGCAAAAATTATGTGATTTGATTATCAAAAGACTTCGTTTTCTTTATGTGCGCAAAATGATATAATTTCTTTTGATAACCAAACGATTTAATTTTCGCACACAAATCTATTTCTTATAATAATATTATGTAAGGAATGTGATGGTAAATTTTATTTTAGAAAATCAATCCAATTTTTTTTTCATTGCACCTTTTTTGGAAATCGTGGTAGTTCTGACCGCAATTGGGTAAGCGGTGATAGTTCAGGGCCCCTTTTGGGTTTTATCCCTAAAATTTATGAACTAACTTTAGAAACTTGCTGAATTTTTTATCTTCTTTGAATTTGAGTAGTAGTTATGGGTAAGACCTTCGTTAAACATATGATTGGGGTGCTACATATTTGTTATATTTGGGTTCCTTCTTCTGGTGGATATTTTTCTTGTTAATTCATTTCCCACTACAGAGGGTGATTGCATTACAAGGATGAGCTACTTCCATTGATATACTCATATGATCACACGAATCCAAACTTTGTTTGTCAAATATGACTTTAAGATGCTTAGCCTATATTGACTGTAGTTTTGAAAGTAAACTGTCAAAGTACCTAGTTTCTGAATTTGCTTATTTTACTATTTGTGTCTCAACCATTCAAATACGAATTTTCAGCTACTTATCCCATTGCAGAATGCGCCCAGTCGTTGCTCTTTTCTTTAGGCTTTCCAATTGTTGGTCACTTCTATTTTGTACTTCTTGCACGAAGTTTAAAATATCAGACAGTTAAGATATCGTATCATGTGACTAAAATTATCAACGTTCTCATCGTTGTTCAAGGGGTAGTTAGTTGTATCTTAAGAATTATGCATCTGATATTGCGCTTTGGGCTCATAACCTTGAAAACAATTTGATCTGTGTTCAAGTAAGAGAATTTTGGTGGGTTGTTGGATGTATATGTCGAATTACTACAAAAATATTTCTCAGAATTTCCGGCCAGTTTCTCTAGAAAAAAATTAGCCAGAATACTCGAATTATTAGGGGCAATTTCTGGCCAATCTCTAGCCAAAATTTCCGCATGGTACGCAGCCTGCTTGTGACATCTAGAGATTTTGCATTCTCCGGCCACTTCTGATCGATGAATACTTTCAGCCAATTTACCGACCACTTATAGACAATTGAAAATGGAGGTGGTTTTTGGATAGTTTTCTACACTAGGCCTTGCTCATTATAAATATGCAACATTTCAATAAAAAAATAAAATACCTTTGTGATCCCTCAGGCACTAACCGTAAGAGTACCTCCATTAGCTGGTTCTGCTGCTGCACCAAGAATCATGTTCGAGTTATTTAAATGCCAATTTTGACATAAAATCAACTCTAATATGTTTTAATCTTGGTTTTGCAAACTATTTTTGCAAACTAAACCTACAACTTTTAAACTCTACCTAATATATCTATAAACTAAACTTAAGCTTACAAACTACAACTTAAGTCTTAAATTAACTTTAAAGTAGACTACCAAGCACATGAACCTCTTAAGTGAGTACTAAACATGTGTACTTACCAAGTAGCAGTCTGCCTCAGGATCGACAATGTCCTTATTCTTTCCCTTCCTCATCTTCGTTGCCTTGGAGACATAAGAAAGGTTTGGATCCTTCTTAGTGAGACCCTCTTCGTTGGCAATAAAATATGACTAGTAATTTTCTGAAGTAAAATTCAGAGCAAACAAAAAATACTAGCTCAAGTCACGGCACTTTACCATGTCCCTCACGTGCAGGTGCGCCCCCTTCAATCTGAAGTGATGGGCCGTCAATCCTCGTTTATTGACCATGTCGAGCTGATTTCACTAACTCTAAGCCTGCATCTCTAGGGCGTCTTCATCTTCTCAATCATCTCTGGTCAGAAGGCTTACCCGATGAAGTAGGGCATTATGAAGTCGTTCCCATGAGCAGTTCAAAGTGAGTCTGATAAAATAGCAGACCACTTTACCTTGAAGCATTTGTCAACTTTTAAGTTATCTACTAGTTACCAAATATACTTTGCTTGATACAAAACATAAGCGTTAGATTGCTAACTAAGTGTTGGTAATTGTGATTTTCAACTAAAATCACTAATTAACCTTCAACTTGTTAAACCATCTATTACGGACTTCAGCTAGAACATCGGAGTTCTTGATCCAAGACCTACTCTAGTGAAGGTGCATGATTGGGCACACCTCCCTGTTAACCTCATGTGGGAGAAATCTGAGACAATGATACCAATAAAATAAGAAAAACACATAGTTAAAGCACAATTTATTCAAACCACATACACTTTCATAAATTAAATGACAACAACTATGCATGACTTACTCATTATGGTCTGCTGGGTGATGAGTATACGCTTAACTTCTTCTAACTCAGTATCAAGTCTCCTTGAGACTCGACTTCATGTCTAAATTCTACAGCTTCTTCAAATGATGCTCTCAGATCAACCGGTGATGGGAACGGAGTATGGGCCTCTAGTGTCACTTCAAGAGATTGGCCCCGCGAGGCCATAAAGTGTGATGGGCTGAACGAGCTCATTTACCTAAAGTCAACGGACAACTAATAAGTCCGGTATGAGATGAGGATTGACCAGGGCAAGCAGCTGACTGAAGAGGATGAAAACCTCGTGAGCTGGCACTCAGGAACGAGGGCATTCTCCTGCTGCTCGTCCCCTAGCTAGCTGGAGACTCCACGTGCAGGGCTTTGCTCTTCTTCTTGATGGGGGATGAAGGACACACGACTACAACGTACACAAAAAAATAATTTGATACTAAAGCACATACAAGTTAATATATTTCGTTCAAATTAATTATACAAGCTTGGTATAAACTAAAACAATATAATTTCACATTTTAATGTCATATAAGCTTATACAAGGTAGCCTAAAACATTGAAAATTTATCGAAATTCAACTAAGTCTCATACATGAATGTATAAACTTATAGTCAAACTTAAATGATATTTTAAACGTAAACTCAACACATAAATTATACTCCCACTTAAAATTTTAAAAATCATTGCGTAAAATTAAAATCAAACACTTTCTTGAAGGGAGAATTAGGGTTTGGTCTGTGACTATAGTGGAGGGAGAGGTGATGGTGGGATAACGGTGGAGGTTGACAGTGGTGTCAACCATTTGGAAGGTGGTTGAGACGGAGAATTAATAGTGAGGACAGAGGTTGGATCAGAGGTTCGTGGAGGTGGAGGTGGATGACAAAGGTTAAGGTTTGGGTTGCAGCAACCGATGGGTGGAGGATTCGAAAATTGCCAGCGAGCTGGAAGTGGAGGAAATAGGAGGAGGGAGACAACGATGGAGAAAAAGACCTAGTCCAATTTTGATTTCGATTTTTTGGCAAGTTTGCAGTCATTGTAAATATGACTAGAAATAGGAATGAAAGATCATCCATTTCCCCCCACCTTTCCAAATGTTTATGATCATATTGTTGCGTGCAAAAGCACCAAATTATAAAAAGATCCTGAACTTGGCTAAAATGGGTAAAAAATATGATGACATTTCCAATCCATTTCCATCCACTTTCTGTCAAATACTTATTAATTTTTATTTTTATTTTAAAAAACTAGTTGTGTCCAGTAAGCTTTCCGCCATTTTCCGATCAAAGGTTATTTTGACCGAACAAAATGAATTTTTTGTAGTGGATTGTAGAGACTTCTCTACTGAAAATCTTCTTGGTTTCTGTCACCACTTCTGCATCAAGTTTAAAGATGATCTGCAATAGCAAGCATTATGAAGTATCATGACCCTGTATCTCACACATGCCACAAAAAATAAAGAGTAACTATTTGATGCAATTGTTGTGTGTTCATGCCATTGATTTTTTTGAGGAGAAAGCAACCTAGTTGGCAAGTATAGTAACTGGTGTTAGAATCCGCCCATTAAATGAACTACATACTCATAGTGACTAAGGTTTTGGCTACCTTGAGAATAAGTTTATTCATAATTAGGGATCATAATGCCTTGTTAGAGTCCACTTATGATCAATGAGACTTTATTCCATAACTTGTTAAGAATAGACCCATAGGGTTGCACATAATTCATTGATGAATATGAAGTTGAGTAAAAACTGAATTAGATTCGGTCCGGCTATGATCCAGTTCAACCAGCGTCTGAATCAGATTAACCAAATGAATTAAAGTCATGGGTATGCCCCATGAGTAAAATCATTGAGCTCGGCCCATGGTCTCAAAACCCATTAACTAAGTTGTTGGGCTTGGCCCACGGGTTAAAGCCCAATAGTTTAATTCTCGTTATAAATAGAAATGTGATGTTTTTGTTTAATTTATCACTTCCATTCATGTTTCTTCGATACGATCAAAAACAGAAAACATAATAGTGGTTATCCGAGAGCTAAAACTTCAGAAGGTGCGGTATCCACCATCAGTGTGTGGATACCAGTAGACGCGAGATCTTCAGCATGCTCATCAAAGAGATAACTCAATGATGTTTCAATTCAGATTTAGACTTATGTTTGTGAG
Source organism: Kalanchoe fedtschenkoi (assembly GCA_002312845.1). Classification (NCBI taxonomy): domain Eukaryota; kingdom Viridiplantae; phylum Streptophyta; class Magnoliopsida; order Saxifragales; family Crassulaceae; genus Kalanchoe; species Kalanchoe fedtschenkoi. The sequence goes on along the minus strand of NQLW01000050.1, from coordinate 529,498 downwards.
TTTGAATTGAAACCAATAGAAATTAATTAATGAGAATTTCATATCATGACTTATGTCTCGTGGTTCGAACACCCCCATCCTATATTTATGCACGCGACACCCAACAACCGGATCAGTAGCAACAACAAAATTAAAGACAAAAGTGAGTGCTTCTTGCAGCTCTGATGTCCTCTCATTTCCCACGAGTTGTAGCTAGTCCTTTATCATTACTACATGTCTAGGGGTTAATTCATCAAATATCCTTTAGAAGCGTTGTCTATTATCTGCTTTGTTTAGAAATTTTCTCCCCACACTAGGTGATACTTTGGAAATTCTTGATGTGAGAAACGCCTTTGTTGCTCTCAGTATCTCTCCTAGGCGACGTACGATGATTCTCCGTTAAGCAGCTAAAAATATTTGATTTGAGAATGTATCTTACTGTCAACTCGAGAGGATAATATTGCTCTAGATATCTAAAAGGTTTTTTGACCAAGAATTAAATAACTGTTTCTTAGCAACCACTACCAACAAGACTATTTTTCGATAAAAAATGAATTAGCGAGAAACGGACTAAAAATTTTGTTGTGATTTCTGGCCAACCTGCGGTCACAGTTGATGTTTTTAAAAATAAAAACTATATACAGTTAAGGATGACTTAAAAGCAAAAGGACATGTCATCACATTTCCACCACTTTCTGGCGTTTTTCAGATTTTTTCTATTTTTTCTGCCTGAAGTAAAAGGCGGCCCAAAATTCTTCAAAAAATGACAGTAAAATTTCATGTTTTCCAAAAATTTTATAGTCAATCTACTCCTAAAATATGGCCAGAAATTGATTGAAAAAAATACTAAAATCGGGCTCAAATCCTTTTTTATTCCTTCTTTTCTTACCTTCTTCCTTCTTCGCTTCCCCTCTCTTCCCCCTGCAGCCTTGCCTCGCCAGTGTGGACGACCGTTTCAAATGTATATGTGGTCTGTGTCGCATGTTGTGTTCTTTAAGTTCATGATTTGATATGTGTGTTATAAATGTTGTGTGTTCGCGTCAGTTACATGTTATATATATATTTTTTGAATTAAGTTACAATATAAAATTTTGAATAAAAATAAAAAAGTGCCCTAAACTATCATCACTTACCTAATTACGGTCTGAACTACAGTGACTGCCGAAATGAGTGTGATGAAAAAAAATATTAGACTTATTTCGGATGATGTATATGATCAATTTGTTTGATTTCTTAAATATGATTAATCCTATTAATTTATTGAGGGTTAAGAATGATTGAGTATGAAAAAAAATTGTTTTATTTATGTGCGCAAAATAATATTATTAACTTCAATAATCAAATGAAATAATTTTCGCACAAAAATCTAAGTCTTGTAATGATATTAGTTTAGAAGTGTAATAATAAATTTTATTTTATAAAATCAGCCTTATTTTTTTTATTGCACCCTTTTTGGCAAGCATGGTATTTGGACCGCAATTGGATAAGTGATGATAGTTTATACCATCTTTTGTATTTTTTTTCTAAATTTTTTATGTTTTAAAGTGTATGAAGCTACACATTCACTATTGAATCTTGTTATACCACACTACTTGCTAATTCTCATACCCGCTAATGACCTTAAATAGTCATGTGTTTCAAGTTTCATTTTTTAAACATAAACAAAACTCATGGGAAATTGGCGAGTGTGGTGTAACAAATGATATGAAAATAGTGCAACTATAATTAACATTTGTTTATTTTACGTGTGGTGTATAATAATAAATTTATGGTATAATCTGTTTAGAATTCTGTTTGCTTATAAAACACTTTATTTTTTGGAGTTGAGGTTTACACTATCCTAGTTGTTTCTCATGCGTCCACACTGCTTGCTGCTTCTTCTAGGCTTTAATTTCTTGAAAACTTATGTTTAATAAATACACGACTCATAAGAAATATAGATAATGTTGGGGGTATTCATACAATGTATACATTAAAATAGTGCTTATTTATTTTACATATGGTGTGCATGAACAAATTTATAGTACTATTTTTTGGAATAAAGTTTGTTTATAAAATTCTTTATGTCTTTCTAGAAGTGTCATAATTGGCTCTTGTTTGTTCACACTCCTTTCTACATCTCCTAGACTTTAATTTCTTCAAAAAAATTTAATATACACAACACTCATGTGAAATAAAGGTAGTATGGGCTATTTAGAGGCATTCATACAACGTAGGTTTTATGGTCCAATAATTTGATATAAATTGTCTATCTTGGTCAATGTCATGGTTGCTCGTTGGATGATTTGTTGTGTGTGTTATAAAATAAAAGCATAAAAATTAAAACGGCGTCAGATATATGATTATTTGAAAATATTTGAATGATATTGTAATGTTGAATTTGTAGTTAGAGTTGATAGCTTTGTTGAATTTGTTAGAACAAGAGGGTGTGATCAGCATATATGTGTGTATGAGATGTCTCATTGATGTACAAATACGAAGGAATTTGTAATGTATATGTATGTTCAGTAAATAGTTTCATTATTTTCGGATTAGTAAGTTGGTTTTTATTTTTTTCTAAATATTTCTATTTTTTATTTATAAATTATAGTCTTTTGATTACTATTCGAATCCAGATAACACTAATTGATTGCCTCAAATTTAACCCAAGGACTTGAGATGGGATATCGCCCAAAATCCTTCCTTGAAAGTTAAACTGATTGCAAAGTACGGTTTTCCAAATTTTAAAAATAAAAAATATATAATTAAGTGGATTGAAAATTTAAAACTAAACCATACTCTTAGTGCATGTTTGGTAAGGCGGATAACCATCTGTATTGGATGATTAATATGGCTCAATGATGTTTGGTTGAATATTTTAGTAACAAATTAATAATGAATTTTATTTTTTACAAGCTGCATTATTAATACCACCTTTTAAGGTGGAATTATATTCCGATTGAAAATAAGAAAGTGAGTAAGTTAACGTTCCAATTATACCATGCCCTAGGTTCACAATATCAATTCAAATCTCACAGCCAGCAGCGGCGGCTTGATTAATGTAGCTGAGATCCACTCTGATGTGCTTTCCATTCTCTTCATTGAACTCTATGTTCCATAGCAGTAGTGGCGCGACCAAGGAAATGCTGAAGCACACAAAGGAGGTTGTGGTCGGTAAGGGCCATGATACGCCGGATGTCATAAGGGACAAGATGGGTGAGTCCGAGGACTATACTTCTTGCAGGGCCGACAAGACTAAGGTTTGATTTTATAATTGGGATGAAAGCTAGGGAGAGGGGAGGTATGGCACAAGATTGAGGAGTATAAAGTTTATGCATCACAGAATGCGAGAGAGGCTGCCGCTAAGGTTGGAGAGTACAAAAACTGTACTGCAAAGAGAGCTGAGCAGAGTAAGGACTATTAAATAGAGAAGCTTGGTGAGTATGAGAACTACACTGACGAGAAAACTGGTGAAGCGAAGGATTCGACAATGAGGAAGCTTGGTAGTATAAGGACTATGCCGATCAGAAGGCGGGAGAGAATATGGATTATGCTGGTTTGGTGAATTTGCGTGAGGTTTGTATGGATGCCAATATCCACTCTGCCATTGTTTGGGCTTCCACTAGTTCTGTCTATGGACTTAAATAAGAAAATACCCTTCTCTAATTCAGACAAGACTGATCAGCTAATCAGCCTGCTAGTTTGTATGCTGCTACTAAGAAAGCGGGTGACGAGATTGCACATACTAATAATTATATACATGGTTCTCCCTTGCCAGCCTGCGATTCTTTACTGTGTACGGACCTTAAGGTAAACCTGATATGACATATTTCTTTTTCACTAAAGATATGTTGAGGGGGAAGCAAATACCAATCTTTGAAGCGCATAATCATGGCACGGTTGTTAGAGATTTCACCTACATTGACGATTATTAAATGGTGTGTGGCCTTGTTGGATAATTCTGAGAATAGTACTGGGAAATACTCCACCTATGCTTGCTAGACATCTCGTGGATATTTTGAAGAGGCTTCTGAAGTTAAACCCAACAAGAAGGTTCCGACATTGCCAAGAAATAGGGATGTTCAATTTACTCATGCTAAGGCTCAAAAGGGAGCTCGTGTACAAGCCAACAATAGATATGCAGACGAGATTAAAGAATTTCGTTAAGTGGTACTTGAGTTACTACGATAGTGGGAATAGAAGTTCAGTATGAAGCAACTCTTTTTTGTATTTTCAATGACATCTATTCAGATTTGCTTTTCATTATGATTCTTCAAATTAGTATCCGATCGTGAACAAGGCAAGGAGAGTAAAATTTGAGTGTGCATAAAATCAATCGAAAGAAAAAGTTAAGTACGTAAATTGAAGGGCATTAAAGTAAAATGAATTATTGAATGTCTGGTCAATCAAACATACTTTAAATGTATAATATGTAGCACCTTTTAAATAATACTTACATAAATTATATCCTTATTAATTATACCTACTTATTAATACGAATTACCAAACGCACTGACTTAGAGTAAACCCCACCGAGTGATTGCCGTAGGCCAGACATCCGAATTCCAACTACGAGCCGAACCGGTCGATTCACGAATCAGTCGGTCAAAGCAATCGCTTCACAAAATTTCCAAACCAGGAATCGAAAATTTTTAATATAAAAACACAGCTTCCCACTTCTTACGAACACCCTCTCTCCCCAAAACCCTATTTCCCGTCTTTTTAGGGTTTTACAACTTCCGCCTCCTCTCCACCCAAATTCTACCTCCCCGCGGCTTATCTCCGTCTTTATCAATGGCCAAGAAGTCTGCCACCAAGGCATACTTCGTGCCGCTTTATTTGTTCATTCGCTGCATTCTTGTTTCTCGGTTTTGTTTTTGTTTTCATCAGTATTAATTAGAAAGTTGTTGTTCTCAGGTTGAGGCTGCACCTGTCGTTGACAAGTCTGGGAAGAAAGGTATTTTTGTTTGAATGTTAAGCCCCTTCTTATTGTTTCGGTAGAGCTTTTCATATGATGTGGAAGATGTGACATATGTAAATGTATGTAATTTGATTTGAGTAATTTTCTAATGTGCATGGGTTGTGAAATTGATTTCCTAGGCAAGAGAGAGCCTGAGCCTTTGGAGAAGGCTAGTTCCAAGAAGGCCAAGAAGGATATTTCTGTCCAGCAAGCCATTGAGAAGAAGAAAGCTGAGCTGAAGACACAAAAGAAGAGAAAAGTAAAGAGCTCCTCTTCTGAAGAGGATTCCTCTTCAGATGATGAATCAAAGGTCTAAACTTGTGACTTTCTTTTGGAATTTTGGAGTTCTCAAAACTCTAATCTATTCCATGGGGTCCTTATGTCGTGGCAGTGTCCTAGTTTGTTTATCATTACTTGAATTTAGGAAGCATTATGGGATGCTGATTTAGATGTAGCCTAATTTGACTTGGCAGTTTTTGTTATTTACAGGTCAAAGCACCCACCAAAAAAGAGGTTGTCAAGCCTAAAATTCAGGAGTCCAGTAGTGAAGAGTCATCTGATGATGTGAGTGTATTTATTTTTAAATGCAGGATTTTGTTGCTCAAGCATTAGTATTTTAACTTGTAATGTAGGAACCTGTTGCTACACCTGCTAAGAAAGTGGCAGTTACTGCTGTGAAGAATGGATCTGTTCCAGCAAAGAAAGTTAATGATGATTCCACCTCTGATTCTGAATCTTCTGAAAGCAAATCTGAAGAGGAAGAAGTATGTACATGACTGAAATTCTCTTACTCATGTTGAAGGCAAAACCTTACAAGTACTTTTTGTCTCTATAGAAGCCTAAGGTGACAACCACTACTGCGAAGAATGGTTCCATACCTGCCGCAGCTAAGAAACGTGATGAATCTTCAAGTGAAGAAGAAAGTGAGGATTCAAGCTCAGAAGAGGATGCAGTAAGTCTCAGAGTCTTTCAACATTTCTTTCAATGCATAACTTTTAGCATTCTTCTTTGTAACTATCCTTTTGCTTTTTCTCAACTGAAGCCCACAATGAAAGCTAATGTGACCAAAGCCTCAAAAGAATCTAAAGCACCTCCAAAGAAAGAGGAGTCAAGTGACAGTTCGGATGATGACAGTTCAGAGGAGGAGGTGCGTTTGTATAGGCCGATTGATTTAGAACTGCTTTTTGGGTATGCGAAAGTTCCTCACGCAGTCTTATTGATGTGTCCTATTTTAGCCTGCCAAGAAGGTTTCTACACTGCAGGCTGCAATTGGTAAAAAGAATCAAGCTTCAGATGATAGCTCCTCGGATGATGCTGATGAAGAAGAAGAGAGCTCTGATTCTGAGCCAACTGAAAAGTTGAGGTCTGTCAACAAGGTTAGTGGTGGCTATGATCCCTTAAGCTTGTATCTGATTTTTTTGTTCATTGTTTGATAATTGATAATGAACTGTAGAAGCTGGCCCAAGAATCAAGTGATGAAAGTGATGATTCGGATGATGAAAGCGAAGAAAAACAACCCAAGACCCCAAAGAAAACTGTAATAGTTCTTGCTGCTTTTATTACCCTTTTTACTGCCTTGTCTAATATCAGGTTATAGTTTGCTAGCCATGCTGGTGCATACTCTTTTCCTTCTGAACATTAGTGTATTTGTGGATCTGTTGCATAGAGTTGAACGGACCGTCGTTATGCGACAAACATATTTATTTTTCTTTTGAAATATTGATTTCTCAAGAAACTATGTAGTGATTATAAATCAAGGTTTACTACCCTTTGCATATGTCTACTATATTCAGAAATATTTGAATTCTTTAAAAAATCTGGTACAATGCCAAAAGAGATGTACCTTATAACATTATATTCCCCCCCTTGTTTAGGACACTGATGTGGAGATGGTAGATGCTGACTCTGAGAAGAAAGCAGTAAGTGCTATGGCATGTACCGTTGGATATAACAATTTCTTAATTGTATGATCTACTAGTAAATTTATCAGTTTATTTTGCCTTTGGCAGCCTAAAACTCCGTTGACGTCCCAGGCTTCTGGATCAAAGACTCTTTTTGCTGGCAACTTATCGTTTCAAATAGAAGAAGCTAATGTGTATGTCATTATACCTTTTGGAATGCACTTTTGTTAATTTGTTTTGTGGAATATCTCTCTTTGATTTGTTATTATTATACTGTGCGCAGGCGCGACTTTTTTAAATCTGCAGGAGAAGTTATTGCGGTACGTTTTGCACAAGATCAGGATGGTAGATTCAGGGGATTCGGCCATGTCGAGTTTGATTCTGAAGCATCAGCACAGAAGGTAAGATTTTGTAATTAGTGTGCTCGTCTCTGTCGGTAGCCTTTTGTTCTAGCTTCTGCATCATGCTTGTCGAACTCTTCTTGTTAATTGACTTTCGTCTCATTCAACTTTCTTCTTTCTTTAGATACGTCTTCGATTAGCCAAACTTTTCATGTTTCTTTACTCGTCTTGTAACTGATGTAGGCTCTTGAGTTTAATCAGAAAGACTTGCTAGGCCGTCCAATAAAGCTTGATATTGCCTTAGAGAGAGGTGCACATACTCCCTCCGGAGGGTAAGCTCCCTCAACTCTCCTTAGAATTCTACATATGCCGTGGGTTTCTGATATGTTTTACTGACTATCCTTGACATTTTGTAACAGCAAAGACAACTCCACACCGCAACAATCGTCAACAGTATTTGTAAAAGGCTTGGATACATCACTTGGGGAAGATGAGGTATTTCTATTGATAGCAGCAAGTACCACTCTCTCTAACACAGTTTTTTTATTGTTTTGGTTTAATATTAATTTGACATTTCTTATTTGCAGCTGAGAAGTGTTCTAGAGGAACATTTTGGCCAATGTGGTGTGATTACTAGAATCTCAATTCCCAAGGACTATGAATCTGGTGGTCCTAAGGGGTATGATGCAGTAGTATTCTAATTTGTCATTTTGAGTAAGCCATGTTATTTTAACTGTCTTTGATATTAAATTGTGGGATGTTCATAGGTTTGCTTACATAGACTACAAGGACAAAGAAAGCTTCCGTAAAGCACTTGAACTTAATGACAGCGAGGTTGGTGGTTGTTACTTGATAGTGGATGAGGCCAAACCTAGAGAACCCAGAGGTGATGGAGCAGGCAGTGGCAGAGGTGGTGGTCGGTTTGGCAGTGGAGGAAGATTTGGTAGTGGTGGACGAGACAGTGGGGGTAGATTTGGCAGAGGTGGCCGACGCGGAGGTGGCCGTGGTGGAAGAGATGATGGCGGGCGTTCTGGTGGACGTGGTGGGAGAGGCCGTGGAGGGTTCAATAAGCCTAATTTAGCTGCAGCTGGCTCAGGTATTCCAGCATTATATTAATTTAGTGGCAAAAATTAAGTGTTTTGTTTTTTCTTTTAAACTGCAACTGTGTATGCTGGATTCCAGGAAAGAAAACAAGATTTGATGACTAGAAGAGAATGAAGTGTGAACACGTTGATGTACGTGGAAGACCACAAATTGCAGATTTGCTCCCCCATTATATCAAGATTTGGAATCAAATTTTGCCCCCAACCCCCGCCTTTTTGTTCTATGGAAGTGTTAACCTATTGAAATTATGTGCGACTTGATGAAGTTTATCTTTGATACAAGTGTTTTTTATTACAGAATATGTACCCCCTAAGTTTATTTTGGATTTGGTGCGAGTGATTTTGGTAGGCAAGAAAGTTAGAATAATTTTTTCTTGTACGAACTCATCAAAATATTGGAATGGTCTTGGAGTTCTATATAAAGTATTATGTTATTACTTTTCTTTTGTGTATAATTTATTGTGCGCGTTATCTTATTGGAATGATCATATCAGGTGGTATTAGAGTGGATTTAAAGAATGAGATTATTGCTGCACAAGTAAGTTTTTGAAAAAGAAAGCTATTGGAAATTTTACCTCATAAATCAACTTGACAATTGAAGGCTCAAACATGGTCTGATTAAGTTGATTTTTCGTCAATAGGTTGGTAATACTATAATCTTGAATCTGAACGGTTTTAGATCGGACACAGAGATTCTTAATGTCTGATTTGGGTGAAGGAAGAAAGCAAACTATCAAATTTGAGATTTCATATCGCTACTTGCTGGGTGTACGATCTTTGAATATTGATATTTTAAAGTATGATGTGAAAACGGATTTCATGATGTAGCAGTTTACTGTGCAAAATTTACTAATTCAACAAGAACTTGATGAAGCTTTGGAGAAGAAGGCAGAGGGGATGAGGGACGCTACTTGAAATTTTATTTAAAATTGTCTTGTGAGTACAATCAGGTTTGTGCTTGTTTCATATGTGAGGTATCATGTGATGAAAGAGACAACATCTTAACAAATTTGGGATAAATTAGCAAACATATATGTGTCGAAAGTGTTTTGCTAATTAGTTAAATTTGAAGGACTGAGTTGTATTCTTTAAGAATGGAAGATAGAGCTAATATTCATGATCATATTAGCTCTTTCATTCAAGAAAAAAGAAAAATCTAAAAGAATACTGAACTACTATCCTTATCCAATTGCGATCTGAAGTATCGTTTTTCGAATAAGGGCAAACCGTTAACTTTTTAACCAAGTACTTCCACTCTGATATGTCCACTACACTTATAGTTCTTCGACGACCACCATCACTTCGTAGCTGACTCCACTGCCATTGCAACCACCTATCCCGACCTGACCAGCTTCACTTTCAATGTAGCGCCGTGAAATTCCAATAATCTAGTCAACAGTTGATGGAATTGAGTGACAAAACCGATCAAGAAGCGTCCAAGGCTTCGAGGCGGACGCCGACCACGCTGCTCAACACCAACACGTTTAACTTCAGAGCGAAGTTCATCGATAAACCTTCAGCTACGTTGGATTGTGGGTCATTAGATTTCATCCTCCTCCTCAACGCTCGTGATATCATCTAGTTACAGTTTCCAGTTTGAGCAGCAGCATGGCGCATACGGCGGCGGAGAAGGAGAGGTGGAGCAGGCGAGGTTGATGATAGTGATGAGTAAGATTGGGTCGACGTCGAATGTTAAAAACGTCTGACGGTGATAACAGGGCAATTGTTATTGGTCACTCTGAAATGTCACTTGACGTAGTCGATTTTTGATAGGTGTTCGGTTGAATACCGTTGAAAAGAATCTCGCCATTGTTATTGCAATAAAGTGTGGTGGAGACCTGCTACTAGCTATTGACAAATTTTATTTTCATAATGTTGTTAATGATCAGTGTTATTAGTTTTCGGCTAATTTACTCTCATTTTTGTTGTCAAACTTTTCTAGTCGAGCCCTTGCGGCTACTTTATAGCCGTCAATTTTTCCAACCATTTTGCGTCCATTTTCTTACCACTTTTAATAAAAAATAAAAATATATTTAAAAAAGAAAAAAATGCAGCTGCAATTTAGAACCAACTCGAATGATGTAAGATGTTGATGCATTGAATGTCTGACTCGAATGATATTAGAAATCCGCATAGGTTGAAAAGTTAGGGGGTGCAAGTCTAGAGAAACAGCGGTGGAGAATGGTGTCCCAAGGTCAATGCTTGAGTTTGTTATGTGCTTCGTGTTAAAACCTAGTCATATTTAGGTGGTTGGTTATGAAGAATTAAGTTCTTATTGCAAATTCAACGTATCACTTCGTGTCATTGTGAGATCAAACTATTAAGAAGTCAAAACTCACAACTACGAGAGATAAACACATCGACTTTGTGAAAAAAACTTAGTGCCTCATAATTAAACATTTAAAATATGACTGATCCTAACCCGAGACATAAAAAACTCAACCATAAACTTAGATAATCACAAACTGCCATTTTTATCTTACAAGTCAAACTCTATATCTCTAGTCACTATGAGCCTCTAATAGTAAAACTAACAAAACTTCTAATTTCATGGATGGAAGTGTATAAGGGGCACAACAAATTGATGTTGTGAGCACATTCAAGAAGAAAATGAAGAGTTTAACTTTAGACAAAAGATGGTGGTGCATGGTGTCCCCAAAGTCAATGTGCGAATTTTTTATGTGACTTGGGTTGGAACTTGTCAGTTTAAATGTTTTATCAAGATTTTTTAGTGCGCTCGCGCACCCCCTTTTTTACTTCAATGATATTTCTTCTTAAAAACTCAAGAAGAACTAAAAGTCTCTATTTCCAAACTGATGTGTTAGTCCATATAGTTGTGAGATAAACTCTCATGAAGTCTGAACTCATAACTAAACAGAATAAAAACATCGGAGCAAAGACAAAGACTTAAACTCCTCATGGTCAAACAATTAAACTATGACCAGATTCAAACTCGAGACACATAGCACACTAAATCATAAGCCTAGGTAACCACTAACCGCCATTTTTATCTTATAGGTTAAACTATATATTTTCTGAGCTAGCATGCTTCTAATAGAAATATGATGAACTGGTCTCATCAGGCGCAACAGAGGTCGGAAGAGAGTGGGCTTTAGTGGAAGGAGATGGAGACATGGCAGGAGGAGTGGGGCACAAAAGGCCTTGAAACTTCAGATTAGCGGAGTACTCGATGACTAGGCCATGACCACCCAACACCTCACCTCAGAGCCTTGGTCACTCGTCCCTAACACCAAATCATCTCTATTACTAAAATTGTTTCTAACACTAAATCGTCTTTAATCGCATAAACTAAAGGATTGGCCGAGGCGACCACCAAATAATCAAACGCTACTAAAATCAATGCAAAATCAACATAAATCGATGATAAATGCACAAAATCCACTAAAATTTGGAATAGATACCTTAAAATTAAAGAATTAACCTTTCCTCGGCATGGGTGACTGAGGGGAGCAGAAGTGGGAAGCGACGACCACGGCTAGGAAGCGGGAGAGGGGCGGTGGCAGGTGGAATGGGGAGAGGGGTGGCAGATGGGAAAGAAAAAAGGAAGAAGAAATTAAAGAAGAGAATTAAAGAATAAATGGATATGAACTCGATTTAGGATTATTTTTTTCCAGCCATGTTTTGGCCATTTTCTAGTTATTAAAATGACCATAACTGACTAGAAGATGGCCAAATTCCAGCAAGCTTCCAGCTATTTACCGGGAACATGTGTCGCATGCAGCTAGTTCGCGGAGACTTTTCAATCTTCTTTTTTAAATTTACTTAAAATAAGCCATAAAGTGGTCGGAATATTGCTGAAAATATTCTTGCCTTTTTTTTTTGCAACTATTAAATTTGGGCGGAAACCATGCATTTTTTATAGAGAATTGTGAGTTTCTTGATATTGATTAAGAGCGATGCACCACTCAAAATACTCTAGAATAAAATTAAAGGACCTAAAGGGTTCCATCGGGTGTGCCAAAATGTTCAACCCACTCCTTGGTTTGATCGTATTTAACGGAAAAGAATTTTAGAAATTGATAGCAAGGCTCTTGTAGTAAAGGCTACATTAAAAAATAAAAATGAACTCAAAAAGAATCTAGCTGCCTAAAAGCAGGTTCGATGCCTTAATTTTTCTTTACATATGTGCATCGAAGCAGTAGAATCTATCACTCACTCTGATTTATTCTTTACCGAATCATAAACAGTTGCACTAGTAGCCATCAAACAATCTTCATCAACTGTAAAGTTTGAGGCACTATCATCATGTGTCGTATTATTTACCTTCAACTGCTTTAAACTTTTCGAATCTTCTCAGAAAATAGGACATATACTTTGGAACTTGACCTTTATTTCTATAATAGTAGTACTCTGCATTGCTCATATCTTGATACATCAGTTAAGATTCATGCCTTCCTCATGGACCACCCCGCTCAACTGTCTTACTCCTCCCTCTTCTAAAACTTTCAACAGCAAGTACACTATCAATGCTTTGTGATTCATCATCTCTTATCATTTTGTAATTCTCACGCATAACTTTCAATATTTTTCAAGTGTGAGAGACGTCTTTCAGCCACTAATATCCGTTTAAAATACTTATACGAACTTGGCAGAGATGATAACAAAATTTGCTTGATCTTCATCTTTATCTATCAACACTCTCTTAAAATATTTACTCGAACTTGGCAGAGATAATAAAAAGATAGTTATTTGATCTTCATCTGTAATTTATTCATTAACATTAGATATAAATGGCATATTAATTGATTGAAGGGGAAAAAATCCTAAATTGGCCCTAAACTACCACCCCTCCAATTACGGTCCTAACTACAACATTTTCCGTATAAGAGGCAAACCGATTAGCTTTTCTTAATACCGTTATTACAAGTAAACTCTAATAGTGAACAATAAAGACAGTAACTTATTTGTGTCCGCATCATCTCCCTTCTCCTCCTTTTGTTCCTCCTCCTCATCTCTGTCACCCTCGTCCACCACTGCTCTGACTGATTCACTCCCATTCCAAATCCCTCCTAAAAAAATCACTCACTAGTAAATTTCAAAGAAAATCATAATTCAGCGACTTTGAATCGCTGAATTCGCAATGTTAAAATTCATCTTCACACTAAGCAGAGCACCACAAGTGTGTGTTCTAATCCAATTTACACAAGGAAAAGTTAAATGAAGATGGCTCCAAAGCACAATCCTTCATCAGTTTTGGTATGGAAATTTTTAGTTTTTGAATCTGATTGAGGTGAGTTGAAGACGTTTCATCAGGTTAATTTTCTGCCCTTTCGACCCAAAACTGTAAGAATCTGATCAATTCATGACTCATGACCTTACATCATCATGATCTGAGTTTGGATCATTCATATGATGAAGAGCACTATTTTTAGCCGCACCTCTGGATAAACCAGTCTAACGTGTTGGTACGTCCGCACGAGGTCCTACTTGTGAGATATTAATTTAATACGGTGTCGTTCGTCAGATGTGATTTCGTCCGCGTAACGATCTAGCAAGTGAGAGGGGTGCTGGTGCATATATCTCACATCGCCCATAAAGCTCATAAGATTGCACCTTAAGTATAGTTGGACTCTCCCACTCATTGCCAATTGGTTTTGAGTGTGAAACCAACTCACTAACATGATATCAGAGCGGGTTTTAGCCGCATACCTGAATAAACCGGTCTAACGTGTTGGTTACGTCCGCACGAGGTCCCACTTGCGAAAGATTGATTTAATACGGTGTCGTTCATCAGATGCGGTTTCGTCCACCTTATGAGCACTTTAAGTATAGTTGGACTCTCCCACTCATTGTCAATTGATTTTGAGTGTGGAACCAACTTACTAACAATTATGCTCATGAAAATGACTCGATTACGGATAGAAACCCCGAGCATTATGATCGTGACTTGTCCTTACCTGAAAATGCATTGTATGTTGGAGGAAACCACAGCTTGGATGACGACAATTTGAAGCTAGTTGTCTTAGCAACCTACGGCAGCCATGGTGAACGGCAGCGGAGCTGGCAGAGTAGAGGAAACAGAGCCAAAGCAAAGGAAAGAAGCAAGGAGCGAAGCCGTTTGAAGGAGTGAAGGTGCGACGTCGTTTGGAGGACATTCGAAACGTGTTTGGCGCCGCGTTAGGCGACGTCATTTTGTTCTGTTGAATTTCCTTCTTCTTCCTCCTCCGCTCCTCTTCTTCCCAGCTGTATATAAACCTTTTCTCTCCGTTTTTCATTCTGTAATTTGAGTTCATCAATAGAATCGGAGCTTATTTACATCTCTGAGCACAACTTTGTCAAGTTGTGGACGAGAACCAGGACATGGGAGTTGCAGTTATCCCATTTGATGACATGGGGAAGGAGCGCCGCCAGCTCGGTTAATGAGAGCCCTTTCATACAAGCGTGCATGGTTGTGCTGAGTCCGAATTATGAATTGGTTGTGGGACAAGAGTTTCCTGATGTTAAAAGTTGTCGACAGACGCTAAGAGATACTGCCATTGCTCTTCATTTTGAGATCAAGACAATTAAGTCGGACAAGACACGTTTCACTCCAAATGTGCAAGTGAAGGATGCACCTACCGAATACATGCCGCTAAACTTCCGGGTGTTCCTAGTCTCACATTTGGCTGTAAATGTTTGTTCCAACCTCAAGCTTCTTTATTGCAATTGTAACAAAAGCTCAGAAAGCCCTCACTTCTTGCTCGCATATGTAGAACACATTTTCCTTCTCACCATCAATCGCCAGTGTTGAGAGAGAAAATGGGTTTCGGTGGGTGTAGAGAAAATGGGAGAATGGGTTTTGTTGCAGAGAAAATGGAAGAGAATGAGGAGCAGAAAATGAGTTTTGAGAAAATAGATTTCGTTGTAGAGGCTGGATTTATCTATGTGAAGTGGTGCTTTTCGAAGCGTCTTTTTGATATCCTTTCACAACTCAATTTGTCATGTCCAAATTGCCCTTGTGTCGTTTCAAATTTAATTTGCAACCAAAAGTACAGACACATGGCAGCCTCACATGCATTTAATCTCCACTGTCACTCAACCAAAATCAACGACGCTCAAGGGGGCTCGTACAGGATACCGGACCAACTTATATAAATATAAACCGCCTAGTTCACCATGGTTTATCAGATTTTGGCTTGTTGAACCCGATTTGGAATGTAAAGCGAATAATAAGTAGAAAAGGAATGGAACAAGCACCCATTCACATTTTGAAAACTGACCAATCTAGTCCGATTTTAATAACCGTGTGTTCAACCATCAAGATTGAAGACTGCAAGCTCAGGCAGCTTTGCTTCACCATTCCAGCACCATTTTGGTTCGTGTATCAAGGACTACTAAACTTAGAGGAACATTTGAAATTTGTATCTAAAATGGATTCTAGGTGGCATTTTAATCTTGCTTTCAGCACATAGCTTTGATACAGCGTATAACCAATTTAAAGCACAAAAAAAGACATGGCATGCATGAAGAAGTTCCTCAATTCAATTCAGAATTATTCAATCATTCATTCATAACTAATTACTGAAATGGTGGCCTGAGGACCGCCTTGAACATAAACAACGGTGCACTCGGCGCCAGGTTGCAAGCCGTGCATCCATTGAGGGAGCTCAAAGGTGTTCTTCACGGCTGTGGCTGTCAAACCCCATAAAGGTCCAGACAGGTGATCAAATGCTAGTTTGAGAGAGGAGATGGTCTTCTCTGATGTATTCTTGATTACCACTTGGTGCCGGTACTGAGTTTCTTTCCCCGTCACCCATGTCTTCGTTACCGTGTGGTAGAACGTCACTGGATCCTTCGGCGAAGCTTCTGAAACCATCCTCAATAGCATCACTCTTAATTAGTTTTACCCTTCTCTTTTACTCTGTCTGTGCTTAATAATGTGATATGAAGTTGATCTGATTTTCTCACCTGGATACTTGTGAGGTGGTGGTGGGGATGGATTGGGCGGTGGGCTTCCTTTACCTGCAATAAGTTGGCGAATATGTCATAATCTGCAATTAATTTGCAGGAAGTTTGAACTTTGAACTTAGTTTTGTTGAAAGTTTGGATACCCTGATACAACTCCTGGAACTTGGAGAAGAGGCCTATTAGAGGAGCTGTGCCAGAAATGGTAGGCTCAGTTTGCTCGTAACTGGAGCGGTCGTCCAAGAAATTATCATTCTTGTCCGGACCACCAAGGAGAGCTCCGTAGATCACATTAGGATTTCCCTCTGGGCGGTGGTACCACTTGTCGAACCCATCAACGCACCCGACTATCTCAGGTAGGATGGATTTGGAGGGAATGGATGAGCCTCTGTGATGAATGTGGGTCGGATACGCTGGTCCATATCCCACCAAGTAGCTCAGAGCCTTGGGGTTCTTCCCAAGAATGTAGTCAACCTGTAACACAACACAACTCACAGTGTAAATTTTGATATGTATGGCAGCTGCAAGGAGATATATTCATATATTCATGTCATGAGAATTTATGCACCTGCGACTTAGAGAAGCTGAGAATCTCTGAAGGCTGGACAACTCCATCAGGGCACTTGAGCACCCCATAAGCTGCTGCAAGGTAGTCGGAGTAGACAGACACTAAAAAGGCAGCTGCAGATACATACTGCAAATTGTTCCATTCATGAAGATACAAAAGGCCACCTGAAAGTAGATAGATAATCATCAAGAACCCTCCATTTTTACCGGAGTTTCACTCAGAGCCGGGAAAAAAAAAATCACTGACCAGGGGTTTTTGGGACGTTATATCCGCTGTTCTTCTGAAGACAAGCGCACACAAAAAATTCAGCCTTCGCTTGGTACTGCTTCAATACTTCAGTGTATTCTTTGCCCTCGCCGTCCAGAAGAACCTGCAGTATAAAAGTTCATTCATTCATGATCAACCTCAAATTTTTGTTTTTGTAAATTCATAAGCAGTGACTCTGACAAGAGCCCGAAGAAATCAAAAAAACTGATCGAAGGGCGTTAGCAGTATGTCTTCCTTACCTTGTACAGGAGAATTTGGGCTCCTGCGTACTTGTTGTCCCAGGAGAATTCCCTGACGGCCCATCCGGTTCCTCCCAATGAAGCTGCATTGTCTGACACATACTTCAAGTAGGAGCGGTCCTTGGTTGCGTGATAAAGCCAAGAAGAAGCCCACAGCAATTCATCCTGTAGTTGTTTCCATCAGTAAGTTTGTCATCAGACCAGGATAAAACCGAACAAAAAAAGGAAGATATGTAAGTTAAAAATGAGTGTTTTCACAAACCGCATAGCCTGATGAAGTGTAGAATTTGCTAGCACATGGTATGGAGTCATCGTACAATCCTCTGAACTTGTCAGCAAATTGGAAAAGCTGTTTGGCATGCGCGAGCAGAAGATCAGCATAGGATGAGTCGTAAGGCCTGAAGACAATGGAAGCAGCGGCCAATGCTGCAGCGGTTTCTCCAGCCAGATCAGACCCGGGGTTATTCTGATCAATCTTGTACGCTGTTCTGGGTGTTGTCATGTCTTCCGGACGCTCCCAGCAGTAGTGGTCTGAGTCTCCATCTCCCACCTGTCCCCAGAGGACGTAAGGTTGAGTATGTGCTTTGATGAAGTAATCAGTCCCCCATTTGATAGCGCTCAACACATGCCCCATTTGATTTGCAGCTGTTATCTCCCTCCTGTTTTGAATAGCTCCCCAAGAAAGCATGGTGACACTGTAAGCCATCGGGAGCCCAAACTTTACATGGTCGCCTGCATCGTAGTACCCTCCGACCAAATTCACCTGAACCCCACCCCACCAAAATCAACTTATAAATCTCTCAAGAGTATGATGAAATAGGTGGTAAGGAATTTGGTGGTTAGTTAGTTAGTTACCCTTTGAGGATATCCATCCTGAGTGGCGGAATCCCCACGCCATTTTATCCGTTGATCCCCGGGAAGCTTGCCAGACCTCTGAGCCTCGAAAAACAGCAGGCTCTTGTCAAGGGCATCAAGGTAGTCAAACCCATTGGCCAACTTTGCTTGGAATCCAAGCACCCCAACCATCAAGAAACCAAGACCAAACATGATGCCCGAGTTCCTCATTTTTGCTAGAGACCGATCACCTAGCCGTGAGTGAATCTTCAAAGCTCATTAGAGTCTATGCATATATATATACATATCTCACGTATGAGTTTATCATAAAAAAAAGATAGAAGGATTTGCAGAACACACTATTAGTAGAGACCACGTTCCACTTATTTCAACTAAACTAGAGCTGCTTCCCACGTCTCTGCTTATTCATATTAAATTGTCTTGTAAATGTTCAACAAAATATAATGTCAACCAAACAACCTCTTTGATTTCTTGCCACCCCTCGCCGACTGATGACAAGCGTTCGTGTGCTCCACTCAAACAACCTCCTTGATTTATAAGGAAAATATATCATAACCACTCTGACCTCTTAGCTGCAAGTATGACCACAATATCATCAGTCAACTGAAAATCAGGGAAGATAAATTCTGTGCATTCTGGAAACCTGTATCCGACAGAAAGGACACTTTGTCACAGTCGAAGAACATCTGCGACAGAGTGCGTGGCCGCAGGGGATAACGGTGTGGTCAACTTCAGCAATCAAACATTATTGGACATGTCCATGCAGCTTTTTGCAATATCAGCTTCTTTTAGTGCAGTGTCAGCTCTGTCCTACAAATTTATATTGACAACAGGTTGGCCAGTCTGTTGGAATAAAAATGGCTTGCAAATGTCGATGAAACCAGAAACTTCTACTGAACATCCAACAACAAGTTTTTCTTTTTGGCATCTATTTTATAATTTTTTATTGGAAATCAACTATAATAACAGCCGAATCTTACTTATGGATACCTGCGGAGGGAGCAAAGCTGTTCGAGACTCCACATATCGCTCCAGAAGTGTTAATGTTGTTTTATGTAAAGACTGGTTATCCGAATCCATATAAACACCGGCACTGGATAACATTCTCTGAACTGCCTGTGTTGGACCAGTTCATTGGCGGATAAAATGTGAATCACTTCCTGCTTTTCGGTCTGATGAAACAAAAAGCTTTTAGCTATCACTCTCCTTACTTGGAAAGCAGATCATTATATTATGGAACTGTCAGACTCTGTCTCTTATTTTTCTAGCAAATTTGAATTTTCATAAAAACGGATTTGACAACGAATAAAAAAAAAAAAACTTCTCTCCATTAATTTTGATGAATGTTATCAATTTACAGAGAGAGGAGCTCATATATATAGTGCTAAAGAAAAATAGAAGGAGAAGAGCAAAACAAGCCGAAGAAAACAACGACGCTTAAGATTGGCGCGTAGGTTTGTATATACCTTGTTTGAGAACGACTTGTTCCCTAAGGTAGGAAGGCTGGCCTCAATGAGGGAACGACATCATGGTAAAGTCTCATACCTTGCAAAACGGTGTCGTCTTATGCACCAGATACAATCTTCTTCTTCAGGACGTCGTCTGTCTCCTTCGGTGAACTCCATTGACAGGGCGACATTCAAAGCTGGCTGAGACCCTCCTTGCAAGCTCCACCGCAAACATATTGTGAAGGTGAAGCTTGGACAAAAGAGATGAAAACACAACAGACGGAAGTGACTTTGTCAATACATTAGCTGGTTGATCTTGAGAGTGAACAAAATAAGTCCAAAAAACATTTGCTTTGATATGAGCACGAACCAAATGACAATCGATCTTGATGTGTTTGGTACATTCATGAAAGATGAGATTATGTGAAATCGCCAAAGCTAATTTGTTGTCACTTGCCACCGGCACCAAAGTTATATTCGCAACCCATAAAACATTAAGAATATTCAGCACTCAAAGACTCTCAAAAGTGGCATTGGTAAGAGCTCAATATTCAGGTTCAGCAGATGATCGAAAAACCGTAGATTGTTTCTTGCACTTCCAAGAGACCAAAGATGATACATGAAAAGACAGAAACCTATCACACAACGCCGTGTAAGACGACAGGCACTCCAATCAGAGCGACAAAATGCATATAGAGTAGAGAAGAACTGTTGGAATAGAGAAGTCCCATTCTTGGAGCTAATTTGAGGTAAAGAACAACTCTATGAGCAGCCTGCATATGATAAGTATGAGACTTGGACAGAAATTGATTAAGATAGTGAATTATGAAAATAATATCATCTAGTCACGGTGAGGTACAGAAGGCGACCAATCAACCTTCTATAAGAATCTTGTGTTGTAGAGGAGGACTATGTAGTGACCAGTTTATATTAACTTCAATAGGAATAGTAATTAGTTTTGAGGTAGAAAGTCCAATCTCAATATATCCATAGTTTATTTTCTTTGACACAGACCAATACCAGTAGTGGATCTTGCAATTTCAAAGCCTAAAAAATATTTTTCCATCCCCATATCCTCAAGCATAAAATGGGAATCCAAAAAAAACTTTCTAGCTTGTCAATAGTGTCTTTAGAATTATCTTACAGTAAAATGCAATCCACATGTACCACAATGACAACCAACTAAGTTCTAGAGGAGTAGGTTAATAAATAGTCATCTGAGAAGCTCTGAGTGAACCAATCTTGAAGAGCTTGAGACAATTTATGAAACCATTGCTTAGGTATTTGTTTAAGCTCATATAAAGGTTTAGCAGTTTACAAACTAGTTTGGTATATTTACTCTTGTGAGAAACTTTGTAACCCGATGGAATGGCCATGTAAATTTCTTCATCCAAATCACAATGAAGAGAAGCATTTTTGATATCAAACTAATATAAGGGCCAATTTATAAAGGGATAAAATTCAAAAGGAGTCCTGAACTACCACCGCTTACATAATTGCGGTCAGAACTACCACGATTTTTAAAAAGGGTGCGATAAAAAAATAGACTGAATTTCTAAAATAAAATTTACCATTACATTTCTAAACTAATATTATTATAATACTTAGATTTGTGTGTGAAAATTATGTCATTTGGTTATCAAAATAAACTATATCGTTTTGCGCACAAAAAGAAAATTTGTCTTTTGATAACAAATGACGTAATTTTCACACACAAATCCAAGTCTTATAATAATATTAGTTTTAGAATATAATGGTGAATTTTATTTTAAAAAATCAGTCCAATTTTTTCAACGCATCATTTTTGGAAATCGTGGTAGTTTTGATCGCAATTGGATAAGCGGTTGTAGTTCAGAGCTCCTTTTGAGTTTTTTCCTTTAATAAAATCTTCTTAGAAAATTCATAAAAAAAGACAAATTTAACAATTTAGTAGTTTTACTTAGAGATGGCGTACGGAGTCGATTAGGCTGTGGAGGGACTAAGGTTACTCAATTTTTGTGGCGAGGTAGCTGAGGTTCAGAGCTGGTGTTGTGATAGTGCGGTGGCTAGGGTTCATAGCTAGGATGCTGTGGGTGTGGTGACTAGGGTTTAGGGCTGGGGTTGCGGTGGCTAAGGTGCTGGCAAGCGGTGGCTTGGTCGTTGATGAGTTCGGAGCAAACAGGGGAGGGAGGAGCGAAGAGAATGAGAAAAGAGATATGGGTTCGATTTTGAGTTTATGTTTCTAGTCAGCTGCGACCATATTTCAGTCAATTGAAAAAGTTGGCTGAAAAAGAGTAGGATAGTGGCCGGTTAAATATTATTTGAATTTTTCTGAAAAAAAATTGTACGCCAGTAATTGGATGAAAAATTTGTGTGTTTTTGGTAGTGATATTGGAACACTACGTATCTTTTTAATCAATTCCAACCTTAATTTTCGTTTAGAACTGAATGCATAGGTATAAAGAGTAAGTCTGTTATGAGGAAAGTACTATACGATAGTCATTGAGGGAGAGAAGCGACACTCTCATACGATGTTAGTACTCCACAATGTGAATCTAGCATGTGTGTGGATACCAATAAAAGTTCAACGAGCGACGTGTTTGTTCTGAGAGACGCACATCAACCTCATCACTTGTTAAGGTGTAATTCCGTGCTATTTATTTTAAGCATGTTTACTATATCTTGACTTGCGTCTTAAGGTAAGAAAAATTGATGTGAAATGTGTGTACGAATTCCCTTAGTATGTTGAGCGAAAAACCCATCATATTTGAGTACCATTTCACAATTTTTTGTGAATCTAATGTTGAATTGCAACACATTTGGTGGTGGTTTGGATGCAACTTTCTCAAATTCTGCGGTGTCTTTAAGAAACATGTCAAATATGTAGCAGTCCAGCCAATGGTCATAAAGATATTCTAATCCACATCAGTATTTTTGACAAAAATATCTTTAGGATTATAGTCTAACTTTACTTTCTAAAAGAAGCTTCATCACAAATAAGGTGTTGGTCTAGTGGCTTGAGCGTTGTTGTTTAACAATCTCCAAATTATGAGTCTGAATTATCAAAAATCTGTCTATTAATTAAGATGGATGAGGTGTGAGACCCAAAATCAAATCCACCTAAATCAACAAGTTTTTACCATGATAAATAAATAACATTTAAAGAAAATAGTGCTCTAGTTGAGATCGAAAGAAGGATTAAAAAAAATTTCAGCAGAAAAATAATTTTACAAATATTCAAAGAATGATAAAATCATGCCCCATAATACGTACATCTGATACGTCTAACGCAAACATGTAGATGTTTGTGTCATCAGATTTGTTAGGTTGTGGAATTATTTTCTTAGGTTGATTAGTTACTAAAGTTTAAAGAAAGCTTACACCACATTTTTGTACTATCTTTCCTTTTTTTTTTATCTCCCTCAGATTTTTTTTTCTCAAGCTTTTGCCTTCCATTGTTTTGGTATTTAATTTAAGATGTATAGACAGCCCAATCAAATGTGGTACAATACGATCTCTAAAATGATACAATTTAAGTTAAGATGTAGAGCCCAATCAAATCAACAAAATGATAATTTTACTAATGGACGGTGTCCTTGTATCTACTTTCCCTGCACCTTGGGTGTATTACTCTCTCCTGGAGCTTCTGCTTGCCTTCCTAAATTGTGGATGCAAGTCTTAATTGTAAGGATAATACAACAAATGACGGCCTTCCGTATTAAGAAAAACTGATCTTCCTCCACATCTTTGGTATATATGTCCCTAACAAATAATATGTAACGGTATGGGTATCTATAGTAGCCTTTCTCTCTACTAATCAAGTGCCGCTTTGTTTTTACGCCCCGTTATTGGCTTCGGCAGCCCATCAAATATGGGTCTCGCAATAGCAGCTGCTGATAGAGCTTGCAAGTCTGTCTTCAAATTCCACTTAGACGTCAGCCACGTAGATGAGCTACAAGTTTCCTGATCTTGTAGGCTTGGAGTGCTCGACGACTTTCTTACACCAGAGAGATGGTCAGTGACTACGCTGCTCCCTGATGAACCTGTTGGAGTGCAATTTATTCCGTTTACTTCGTCTTCAGCGACCAAACAAGTACGGCTCGCTGCTTTGGATCTTAGTGCTAACCCTTTACCCTTTACAGCAGAAAAACCACCACTGTTGCTGCTAGGATCTTCCTTCAACAAAATCTCAGGAGTTTTAGAACCACGAGTACCAGGTGTCCGACCTCTTCTTAGCAGATTATCAATCCATTTGTCAGAATCATCATTTTGTAATTCGGATCCATCAGCAAGGTCGCCATTCTCAGAGTAAAAACCATTTGCCATACTTTTAGACTTCCGATGGCGACTCAAAGGAGGGTTTGTGTGCAGTAATTGTTTTGGAAAAGGCCCATTTTCTTTCCTATAGGTAGCCATTTCAAAGCCCTCAGATTGGTTTCTTCTGAGTCCGCTTGAGTCAAGCCCATAGAAGACTTGCAGAGTGTTCATAGCTGGGGAAACATTACGTTGCGGGGACGAGTTCACCTTCAAGGACTGAAAAGAATCAAGTAGATCGGGAAAGGCACGAGATTGAGGTGTCCGATCATAACTGCATTGTCTGCTGAGAGTAAATGAACATTAACTAGTGCATGCAGTTATCAGTTAACTGGACTGCAAAGTAACGGCATATGACCACAAATATACTTCACAACATCCCAAAACACAACTAACAGTCAGATTCATATATGACTGTGCTTCATTATGTTCGAAAATAGAAAACAGACAAAAAAATATAAAGTATTTCAAGGATGATAACATGTGGTCATTCCTTTTGCAAAGAAAAAATTAGTAAGATATGGCCATTCCTTATCAGGAATAATAGTTGATGGTCACATATTAACAGTAACTGGTATATGATGAACTTTACAGTATCCCTAGGCCCAGATCTCTGTCAAAATAATACCAATTTCAATATAAGATAGGTCCTAAATTTTGCAAAACTATCATATACTGAGAAGAATATGTTAGAATTTTATGATGAATGAGCCAATGTAGACTGATGACGTACTTCAAACATAAGCATCCTAACAGATGCTAGTATCTGATAGCTGTCAACACTTGTACATAATAGTTCTCTCAGCATTACATTTTTTTTTCTTATTCAAGAAAGACATGCATTTTTATGAGATCTCAAAAGAAAACGTCGGACAATAAGTGCATTTATAAGCAGTGCAGCTAACGATTGGGTGCAAGGAAACACAACAATAAGTGGCAGGCAGAAGAATCAAAATGAATCCAATAACAACCGTACCCTGGAGATTCAGAGTTATTTGACAAACACGGAGAAGGTGGATGCCTTCCTGGTAATGGTATCTGAAGCGTCTTAAGAGCAAACATTTGGAGATCAGTGACCAAGCTGTTCAACTTTTTAATATCCGCGACCTGGACAAATTTCCAAGGAGAAAAACTCGTAACAGCCTCTCTTCACTACGAAAATTCCATTAGCTAAAAAACTAAATCAAACATGTCAAAACTCAAACAACCCACAAAATCGAATCAAACGGCAACGACCCTAATTTTCTCAAATCATTTCAAGCAGCTGAAAACGATCGAGGTTGGTTCAAGCAATTTTAAAAAGGAGGGAACCTCAACACCGTATTTGATGGCGACGCCAGCGAGCGTATCCATTTTGGAAACATGATGCTCAATGTAATTAAGACCATTGCCGAGCGCAATAACAGGCGGCGAGGAAGAGGACGCGGTTGTAAGTCCGGGCACCGTCTTAGACAGCGACGATGAAGGGCTATCATCATCGTACACATCGCTCAAATCGACCGCATGATTATTATTATGATGGTGATGATCGTAATGAACATAATTTCCATTACCAAACCCGCCGCCGCCGCCGCCGCGCATATCTCTGCCCATTTGCATCATCGAAAAATTAATCCGTCAGCAGGGCAGACAACAACATGACATGAATCGAACGTCTGAAGTTGATAAAGGAACCCTAGATCGGAAAATTGGGGAAATGCTGATTGGGGATTGACGGGGTAATTATCCTCGCCGGATTTCGAATTTGGGGGAAATTAATTAACTCTCTCTCTCTTTCTTTCTCTTCTTCTTCGAAATATCACTTGCGAATTAAATTAAAGCATAGTTAATGATAGAAGTGGGATTGTTGAGAGCGATTGATTTGATTAATTAAAAAGTAAACTGAGTACTGTTGATGGAACGAAGCGTTTTACCGGGCTGGCGAGTCGACGTCGTTTCGTGACGGTGCTGACTGTATTAGTTTACTAGAAATGTGAGTAGTTGGAGACATGCAGAAAACAATGACAGAATGAGTTTTGACTTGTTAAGTTGGATGGTGTGTGGCACATCCATGCAAGATAGAGTTGCACGGCACGTCTAAAATAACACAAACCATTTCCATTTATGCAGTATTTTTTATTTTTTTTTTTGTGATGGTCAGAATCGCACTCACCCTTCAACATATACCAATAGAGTTTGAACTCATAACCTTGAAATTGTTAGTCAACACTCGAGATCACTAGGCCAACACCTTATTGGTCATTTGTGCCGTATTTAAAACTAACATTTCAACATCATTTATAATAAATTTGACCTTTAGGGTGTGTTTGGTTTAGGGAAAATTTGACGAAAAAGAAAATTTTAATGAATCAATTGTTTGGTTTAGAGAAAGTAAGGAATGAAAAATTAGTTGAAAAATTAGATGGAAATTTTCACAACTCAAAGATTGTTTTACTACTTTCCTATTAATTTTCTACCCATAACCAAACAAATGAAAATGAGATGGATTCCATGAGAAATTCATTTTTCACCAAATTTTCCTTTCCTCAAATTTTCCCTAAACCAAACATACCCTTTATTTCAACATCAATCTCGAACAATATTACCGACAAATAATTTAAATCAATCAAGAAATCCAAGTCCTTGTTAGTGCGACTCATTCCATATTGACTGGTCTAAAACAATCTCAATTAACACTCGGAGCTAGCTGTTCGCCCTTGCTCGGCTGTGTCCTCTATATTTATCTAGTCTGGTTGTCTAATCTCATTAAAATCACATGATACTAGCTGATACATTTGATCACCAATTAACATCATTTGAGTCACATTTCATCAAATTTAACCTACAAGCATTATCAATTCCTACCAACATTTTATTTTTTCATCTTGGGTATGTACAGACAATAGCCGAGCAGGCTGATGGCTCGACCTTAGTCTTTTTGATGTTATGTTAGTTTTCGAGCTGGTATTGGCTAAAAATAAATCTCATGCACGCAGCAGGGCATACACTTGCGAGGGGCGGATCCAGAAAAAATATTGAAAGAGGTCAAATATAAAATAATCATATAGAATGAGTATATTAATTGTATTGTGTAATTTTAGAGGGGTCATTTTGCATTTTAAAAGAATTATTCTAATCATTTTTGAACTTCATAACCTAAAATAACATATAAATATAGATGAAAATATTTTTTTGAGCGAGATCATCTGACCCACTCAAGTCTACATGCATCCGTCACTTTTCGAGCCTCTTTAGGATTTCTTTCACCTTGAGAGAGTGGGTTCTCTAAATTTCAAAAAATGAAAGTATAATGTCAGTCATCCTTCATGTCTCCATTGAAGAGATCGTACCAAAAGTAATTGAATTTGTTCATCAGTACATCACAAATATCAGCGTAGTCATCACAAATCCCATCTTGCTCAATCCACCGCCTCCGCTTCCTCAATTCGGCCCCAAACCCCTTCCTGCCGACAACCGATCAGAATCCAATCGTCAAATCGAACTCAAATTCCGAAAATCAAAACTCAATCATGCATCACAAATCGACAATCTGGGCGATTTCTAACCTCTCGGCTCCGATTAGGATCCGGTACGAGAGCGATCGACCTTCCTCGTCTGAGTAGACTTGAAGTTTCGTCGTCGTTTTTCGATCCTGATTGGTTTACATGATTGAAATTCATAATTAAATTCCACGTGGCGTTGAACGAGCTGGGCCCAATACCCGAGGACCGATTACCTTCTTAGCCCATCACATATTTTTCCTTACATAATTAAAATGTTGTGTTAGGCTATAGTATACGCCCTCTTCCATCCTCTAATACATATCATAATTAATTTGAGTAAATTAAAATTAAATAAATAATAAGGGTTGAATAAATTTAATGAGTGAGTGATTAGTATTTTAATAAAAAAAATAGTGCAAAAAGTAAAATTGATAGATTGTTACTGGTGATAAATATTTTTTATTGATTATGATAAAAAAGTGATTAATGTTTGACATTTTAAGTTAGTTGTTGATATTAAATATGCATTAAAAATTAGTAAGTGATAAGTAAAAGTGGACAAAAAAATTCAGTTAAGTGACACGTAAAAGAGGATAGAGAGTAATATTTTATGTTTTTTTTCAAATTTTATATTTACGTATAAATGTATAATGAAGTGTGTAGAATGATTTTTGTATGTTTTTGTATAATGAAGTGTGTAGAATGATTTTTGTATTTTTTGATGATGGGATAGTAGATATTAAATATTCATGAAAATTGTTACGTGATAAATAAAATCAGATAAATAATTTAGTTAAATAACACGCAAAAATGACATAAGAAATAAATAATAATAATTAAAAGGCTTGGGGAAATAATACTTGTTTTCAAGTAAAAATTGTTCAATTTTACTAAAAGTGTAACTAAATTATTCTAAATTCATTTCAAAACAGTGCATATATAACTACATCGTTAAATTAGTATTGTTATATAATTAAACATATTGTTTCACCTCTAAAGAGTATACAACCACTACCATATAGAAATAGAATTGACCATGCAATTGACCGCAAATGTATTTTGGAAATAACTTAGAAATATACTATCAACGCATTTTCTCCTTCTAAGTGCACTTTTTTTATCAGGATCACATACATCTTCATTTTTTTTTATCAGGATCACACACTTCTCCACTTTGATAATGCAATCAGATTCGTGTTGTGTCAATTCACATGTAATTCCAATATAAACATATTCATGTGGAGTTATCAAGACTTGAACCTGAAATTTAAAATTGTTAAATAACAACTTATACTTATAGACCAACACTATATTAATTCTAGTAAATGTACTTCAATTATGAGTTCAATAAACTGTTACTCTCGATCAGTAAACCCAAATCTACAAAATGGGCGCACTTCCTATTAAGAACAACATCATTTAGTGAGCTGCAACTATGGGTGTGAGATTCGATTCAATTTGATTTTAAAAAAAAATCAAAAAATTACTATCAATTTAATGTTTTTACACCCGATCAAAAGTTAGGCTTATAAAACCAAGCGGAATCAAACCACATCATTTAATATGGTTTCGTTGATTTTTTGATGAAAATTTGTTGTCAATTTAGTTACTTTATCATATAAATAATAATATAGAAGTAGTAATTTATATTATACATGCAAATAAATTTATATATGCTTATAGTGAAAATATTCAGTTCGGTTCAATTCAATTTGAAAATAAATTAAAATCAAATAGAATTTTTGGCTATCTACTTTTTAAAAATTAAAGCTGTAACGTAACATAACTATCGACACTCAAAATCAAACTAAATTTATTGATTCAAATTAAAGGCATCAGTACAATTTATTCGATTTTCACTCACACTCCGACAACTAAGGAACTAGAATGAAATTATGTTTTTGAATAACTTTTGAATGGATGCACTTCCATCAAATGACCTAAAAAGGGTACCATTAGCTACACTCTCAAGGAATTCTCCAAGTGCCGCATACTCTTCAAACGCTCGAATTTCCACCTTTCCGCGCAAAAATTCGGAAAGAAACAACCAGAACGCCGTGCTCAAAACGAACCAAATCGTCAAACATGACATTAAAATCTTAGGAACCCGCCATTTTCCGTTCATCCGTCGCATCAAGGCTGTCTCCGCCACCACACAAACCCCGTGTAACAGGAAGAAGGCGGCCATCTCACCGGTGGGGATGAACCTGTTCAGGTTGTACATGATCAGCTCATGCATGATCCCTGAGACGGTAAACGTGGCCAAGACGGCAAACGATTGGGCCTTCAATCGGCCCATTGGGCCGGAAAGAAGGCTCAGAACGGGCTGGTAGACTGTGGGCCGGAGTATGCTGGTGACGACCAGGTTCCATCTCCTCCCCCAAAAGTCACCTAGCGACGTGGCGAAATACGGCTCGTTGAACTGCGGCTCGAGCTCCAGCCCCAAGCCGGCTCGAGCGGCGGCTCCCGCCACGGCTAAGATAAACACGGACATAAAATAGATGTGAAAGCAGTACATGAGCCACACAGCCGTCGGATGAAGCCGAGCCTTGTAGTCGTACAGCTTGAACAACATCGCCACCAGCGCCGCCTTCACTGCAAACCCCCTCGCCAGTTTCCAAATCGGCCGACGTGGGTCGTTTTCGGCCGCTGATGTGGCACCTGGGGCGCTGCCGAGATCAGATTTTGGAGAGATTTTGATGGGGAGGGACGCGGCGGCGAGGAAACGAGGGAGGGAGATGGAAGGGTCCGATGAGAGAGGCCCTCTGTTGAAAGAGAAGAGAACCAGTTTGAAAGTGGCGAGCCAGGAGATAAAAAAGGCGGTGGCGCCGCCGAGGTGGACGGAGGTGAGGCGGAGAGGCAGCAGCAGGAACAGCACCACCACCGGCGAGATGAGTAAAAATCTCACCTTTCCAGGAGATACCAACTTTCCCGCTAAAAAACAGTAAGTTAAAGACAAGCAGACTATGAGCCATGTCTGAACGAATCTGATGATTTCACTACTGTCGGGCTCCATGCTTGAAGGCCTGAAGCCTTATCTGATTGATTTGAGTCTGCCTATGGCGAAACTGAGATTGATGGGTGTTTCAGAAAGGAGTCTGGATTGTTGTGTTCTAGTTCAACTCAGTGAACGCGTTTTGTTTTCTGAGTGGAGTTTCATGATGTAATGGATTCGCAAGTGGGAGGCAGAACTTGAATTTTCATCCGCTTATTTGTCGGTTGGCGAGCGTGAGAGACTAGGTTGTCAATTGGGCAGGGGATCCGTTTTTTTAAGATTTGGATAGTCTGTGAACCGTTAACCCGTTAAGATTTATCCGTTTCCATTCGGGTCTTGGATCCATTAAGTTTTATCCATTTAAATTCTTATAATGAATTCTTTATAATGAATTTCTGTAGGTTTTTTTTTATAATTATTTTATTCATATTTGAAATAAAATAATTTTTTATAAAAAATAAAAAAAATAAGAAAAAAGAAAATAAATTCTAAAAAAAAATTAGAAAATTAAAAATATTTTTTAAAAATAAAAAAAATTAAAATGGAGTTTAACAAACTGGGGATCAGGGACTAAAGCATCCAAGGATTTGCTCACACACCTGAATCTCATCAGGCTCTTGACTGGCAGCCGGGAGAGTATATTATGGAGGACATCTAGAGGGAGGGCCGGAAGCTGCCTCTGCTCGACCGTGAATCCATGAAGAAAACAAGGAGGACACAGTTGTTGGACCTGTTTGAGAGCTGTTTAGACCTGCAACTTATAAATAAAAGTTGAGCCACAAGACATTTCCATGAAATGGGAATAGTGTCCTTGAAAAATGGGAAGAGTGCGGAGTAAGCTATCAGCTGATCTGACTCGTCCTGAGCAACCTGATGACTATTTTGCTCTCCTCACTACATGGGGTTGGTTCAAGCCTTTAATTTCCTCGTACTTGTCACTCAAAAAAAAATTGATTCTAGACTATTAACACTTATCTAATTATTATTAAAATTAAAATAATTTTTTAAAAGAGTATGATAATAAAAAATTAAATTGATTTCGAATAATGCTAAATACCAATTTGTTTAATTTTTTATATAAAATAGATCTTATTAAATTTTTTGAGGATTATAAATGATTGAATATTAAAGATGTCATTTTGTTTTTGTGTGCAAATATTTTGATAATCAAACGATGTAATTTTCATACACGAATCTAAGTCTGAGATAATATTAGTTTAGGAGTGTAATGATAAATTTTATTTTAGAAAATAAGTTTAATTTTTTTAATAGCACCATTTTTGAAAATCATGATAGTTCTGACCGCAATTAAATAAGTGGTGATAGTTCATGATCCCTTTTAGGATTTTCCCCTTTTTGAAAAAATAGAAAAGAAGGTTATGCTACTAAACAAAAGCTATAGCTCTTTCTTATCAGAACATTTCTTAATTAAACCCAAGTGCCTAAGGGTATCCCTATTGAAGCTTTGTGGGAAGGTTTGTGTCAGGTCACGAACCGCTTCGTTTCAATGTGGAGGGTGGTTCGTGTCCTTCTGTCACAACACCGCTTCGTGCAGACGAAGCGGTTCGTGAATTTAGCTTATACGACATTTTTAAGTTAAAAGCGCCGTATAAAGTATATACCAAATACGGCGCTTTTAAATTAGAAACGCCGTATATGATATGTTAATTAAATTTTTAAAAAAATTAATTATACAAAATCTATATACCATAATTGATTAATCTTTAAAAAATATTTATACATATTGAAAATTGTTATTATTTAAAATTTTCATCATATAAATATAAAAAAATCTCTAATAATTATAAAAAATTAAATATTTAATTAATCTTGAAAAATCTTTAATTAAACTATAAAAAATATAAAATAGTATAATATGATATGTGGGTCCATACGCAGAGGTTTGAAAGGTTTGTTTCAGTGTGAATGTAAGTTTATGAAAAAAAATTTATGACAAATCTGAATTGGCATGACAGAAACTTTTTTTTTTTTTTTTATGGGGATGCTCTAACATCATGGCTCCATTATTCTTGAATGAAGAACATGCTCTCAGCACTCTGAGCAAAAACTCTGCAGCATTGTGAAACCCTTTACCCCGTTTGTTTACAGGAAAGAAAAAAATTAAGGAAACAAATTTTTGTGTGTGTTTTGAATTAACCTTGGAAAATGAAAGCCCACAATGTTTTGGACCACACAGAAGAATGTCCTTGCCATACTATTCAATCAAAAATTCTTCATTCCTCAAAAAGCAATTTGCCCACAAATAACATCAGCTATTCAATCCAAGACTCTTTCCCACCATGTACCCTTCGAAGAACCTCACAATCTTGGCCACACGAGCTATAACATTATCAAATGCTTCGGGGTATTAACGTAAATTTGCATTATGAGTTGGGGTTGTCTTGTTTGGCGTCATTCATTTATAATAGCTGTAACTACTCAAATTCATACAAATTCAAGTCAATCCTATTCAATTTATATATACATTTTTCAACTCAATTGGCATAAAAAAATACATAAAATAAGTAAAAAATTTAAAATAAGAAATTAAAAAACTCTGAAATTTAAAAATAAATTGAATTAGTGTGTTGACTTGTATTTTATAACTTGAATTGTGTTTTATGATTTGAGTAGATCGAAATTCAATTTTCTCGACATAAAGATCAATCTAATCCAAAATTTGTAACCTAAAATCCAATTAAAATAAACTAGTTCAACCCAATTTCAATTCATTTGAGTTTATTTGAACTGGATTTCAGGTCAACTCAAATCACTACGTACACATAAATGAGTTTCGGAATTTGATTATGCCCCTAAATTAGATCAGATCGCATCTCGCGAAAGTCGTGGAAGAGGCCGTTGTGTTCGCTTGACGGCTTCGAAAGTAATGAGGAAAACTACTCACTTGAGCATTCATTGAAAAAATTGATGTACAATATTTTTCTAGGATCTTCAAGCCATGAATAGAAGATAACAAATATGTATCTGAATATTCATTGACCAAAGTAATCAAAAATAAACTATCCAGCGGATTACTTGATGGAGTAGAAAAATTAATAAATACGGAGCTGACATGTAATATATTATCTAATGTTTCACCTAACTTGGCCCTTTATTTGCTAAAAACTATTAAATATGCAAGTTCAATGACTTTTCCAACATAAGTGCATATTCACTACCAAACCTCAATTTCGAGGGAATTTCAGTGAGTCTCAAGCATTGATTTCTAGTTTTTTACCCTCAATAAAATTATAAGGACACTCAATACACTTGATAGCCACACATTTATAAAATCATAAAAGACCGATTTAAACTAAGACTTCAACCTATAATTTTTCAATCTTGAGGATCTCGTGTCGCTCATCAAAGAATGAACCTTTAAGAGTCTTTGAAGTAGGCTTATCAAACCTCAAACATAAAAGATCATCTATCCGCCCTAACTGAGGAGCATATGGCACAGGAAATTTCACTAGAGTATTTTGACAAGCATCCTGTAAGTATGGACTTACTTTGTCAGTTAAGATGACACAAGGATGTAAATGTCCCCATTCTCCAATCAACACATGTTTAACTTTATTGAGTATTAAGAACGATGAGTAAAAAATAAAAAATTGAATAATATATATCTCTGAAGGGAGTCTAAAATTTAATTTCTCCGAAATTCTATTATCAATTTCAACTGACTTGGAATTAAGACTCTTTTTCATACATATAATCGATCTAGTTTCTTCAATGTCATCTTCCTCTACCAGCTCCGTGTTAATCTCAACAACACATTCAAACAATAGATGGGGGGTGAGAAGCGGCAGTCGCAGTTTGAATATTTCTTTCACTCCAACTCGTTTTGTTTTTGGAAGCCTCATATGAACTTTATTATCTCGTTAAGACCTTTCAATAATTTTTCTAGTTTAGTCATTCATAGTTCACCTCTCGATGAAGAAGCACCATTGTTGCAAAACGAGTTCTGCAATAAAATAGATAATGCTATTTAACAATTAAACTCATTTTTATCTTAACCAAAACTCGTCACGTGTCCCACTACATAAGAGGTAAATTGAAGTTAATTTGATAGTCAACTAGAAGCTATCACATGTCTCACCACCTACACTCACGAGTCAATTTCTGACTGCCATATGCCCTACTAACTCATTCCACATGTCACACTCCCTGCCTCACTCCCTCCCCTAATGCAAACCCGTTACTTTTTGTTTTTAATTTTTAAAATCAATTTATGTAATTATTTTCATAATTAAATTTCATAATCATTTATAAAAAGTATATGATTTAATTTAACACCTATTTTTAATATAATTTTAAAATCAAATTTCATAATCATATGTAAAAAAGTATAAGGTTTAATTTAAAACCTATTTTGGGTAATTTTTCTAAATAAATGTGATAAAACACAAAGTACATCAAATAAAGTTCGAAATTCATATTTCAGAAATCATATTTTGAAACTTTTACTTTGCACTGTGTCCTTGTACTTTGAATTTTAAACTTTCAAAATATAAATTATGAAATATAAACTTTACAATATGAACTTTGTACTTGTGCTGTGTACGTTGAACTTTATACTTTATAAAAGTATAAACTGCACTTTTCTACTGGATCATTAATTTTATATTTAATTTTTAAAATTTATTTATGTAATCATATAGAATATATTAAAATCAAATTAATAATCATATATAAAAAAGTATAATGTTTAATTCAATACCCATTTGCGTACATCTTTTAAACAAATGTGATAAAGCACAACGTACAACGAATAAAGTTTGAAATTCATAGTTTAGAGTTCGTATTTTGAAGCTTTGAATTACTTTGATTATTGACAATACATTTTGAAATATAAATTATAAATTATTGACTTTGTATTTGGTATTTTGCTGGTTGAACTTTGTACTTTATAAAAATACAAATTACAATTTTTCTACTGGATCATTATACCCCAACCACTATTTAAATTGTGACATGTGTCTAAATACCCACCCCCACTGTCATTTGTCCTAATTAATTAGGTCTGTTTAATTACTTGATCGGATGGATATTATGAATATTTAGTTCTCACATGATTTGAAGTTCTCTATGATTTTTGATAACATATATCAAAACATGTTACTCCACATGTTGGAAACAATGACAAACTCATGTTAAAGACTATATATACTCATATACTATAAGCTATACTCAGAACATAAATTTTTTTACATTTAATCTTAAAAAGCGGGTCGGTCTAATACATATTTTCTGATATGTGTTCATGTTATTAGTTTGATATCTGATACCAATCACATGTGAAACATGGTCATCAACTAATACACATGATAATTTATCAATCATGACATTCCATACAATGATTACTGACTAAAAACATTTTAGAATGACATTATTTTAAAATAGAGTCTCACAATCAATTCACGTACCTAATGATTTATAAACAATTTGTCATTGATGGAATGAGAGTTAGATATTGTCCAAACTATAACAGATAACCTATAACATGAACTCAATTCATGAACTGCTAATCATAAAAATAAACTCCCACTCAAACCAACATCTAACACGCATGCGGTTTAGTCAATGAATCATAGTGGTTCATGAAGAACACGATGATAAGATCCGTTATTTACACGTCCCACTAATAAATTAACATTCTTCAACAAATCATCAATAAATGAGATTCGTTTGTTTCTTGCAAACATTCATATCACCTCAAGAAATAATTTCACTTATAATATGAATGCACTACAATACAAACTTGAGGTATACTCATTATCTGTTATAATATTATTAAATTTGTCCTTACTATAACATTCTCATTATATATAATTCCATCATTTGAAATTAAAATAAATTCATATCATAAAGTGAAATAATCTCATTTGGGTTTTGAAATTCTTATTACTGAAACATTTAGAATAAATAATTTCATGTACATAAAACATATTAAAATTGAAATGACTATGCTGAATTTATATGTAAACTATTCCATATTCTAATATATTGTGCCCCCTGAAAATTTGTCTTTCAAACTTAGTACCATGACGTGAGCAAACAAAACGGTTCAAGTGAAAGAAAAAATAAAAATACACACTTATACACAGCGTCAACACAAACATGAGGACACTGATACACCAACACATATCCAAAATTTAGCTACAAGCCAGAGAGAGCTTCATCACTCACCAGCCAAGAGCTCAAAAGATCATCTCCTTTCAAACTCCGTAAGGTGAGGCCAGAGTATCCAGAAACTCCTGCACCAAGAACAAGTGTTGATTTTCTCCGAGTTCTACTTTACTAAACGTCTTCCTCTGCGGGTCATATATCAGTACCTCACTCCCATTCATGTCCACCAGCAGACACCCATTGCGGCACCCACTAAATGGTATAAACCAGTCACCCATGAACGAGTCTTCGAACACGGGGCCCGGATCGTCTGGCATGGTCACAGTCTGGGTCCATGAACCTTTCACGCCATATTCTCCCATGACCCAAATTTCAATCTCAGAAGTCTTCCAGTTTTGGACAATGAGCGAAAGATGTCCTCTCAAAACTTGCAATTCGCAGAGCTGAGAGTCTTCTTTGTTGTAGTCCGGAAGCGGGATCACCTCTTCGAACTGTTCGCTAGCCAAGTTGAACGAGAGGATGAAGCCTGATTCACGGGTGTCAGCAACTCGTTTTTCTAGCCAGTGCACTGCCCCATTTGTGTGCACCCCTGCGCCGCGGGTGGATATGCCTGGAAAATGTGGTTCGACCATTCGCCAGTAGTTGGCAGTGAGGACGAAGGGAAGAGAGGCTTGAATTTGTCGCCAGGCATTGTCTTTGAGGGTGTAGATTTCAAGACATGTGCTAGTGGTTCCAGGGTCAGGACTCACAGCTCTGATAATCTTGTAATCATCATTTACCGGATCGTATCCGAATCCGTAGATGGGTACCGTGTCAGGAAAATGGCCCAGAAGCGGACCAGGCGGCTTAGCCAGTTCCCTGCAGACTCTGGTGCTTGGATTCCAAAGAACAAACTTGAAGTCTTCCTTGTCGTCTTCTGTGTAAGAGTCCAATACCATGAAACACAATAAGCCGTTGCAGGAACCAACTATTTCAACATCATCAGCAGGTATGGCAGAAGGATATTCAATCGGCATGGTCGCGTCACGACCGCCATCTTCGTCAAGATTTTCACACAGAATGCACTGGGGCGGATTCGTGCTGACAAAAATCCTCCTCCTGTCAGTCTTGTCAAGATCTTCCAGAGTTTGATCGAAATGGAGTTTAACAAACTGCGGATCATGGACTAAAGCATCCAAGGATTTGCTCACACACCTGAATCTCATCAGGCTCTTGACTGGCAGCCGGCAAAGTATATTAAGAAGGACATCCTGAGGGAGGGTCGGAAGCTGAATCTGCTCGACCGTTCTTGACCTTGAATCCATGAAGAAAGCAAGGAGCAGACAATTGATG
The DNA here is from genome assembly GCA_002312845.1 of Kalanchoe fedtschenkoi. NCBI lineage: Eukaryota > Viridiplantae > Streptophyta > Magnoliopsida > Saxifragales > Crassulaceae > Kalanchoe > Kalanchoe fedtschenkoi. Next base: position 491,722 of record NQLW01000050.1, on the reverse strand, counting down.
GATCTGTTTGAGAGGTGTTTGCTGCTTGAAGCTGTACAGTCTGGTGCTTTCAACTCCTAAACCTGCAGGTTATAAATAAGTTAAGCCAGAAGAACGTGTCCCAGAAAAAATGGGAAGAGTGCGGAGTAAGCTATGACCTGATCTGACTCGTCCTAAGCAAGCTGATGACTATTTTGCTCTCTTCACTACATGGGGTTGGCAATGGGTCCCTAAGTTGAATTATTGAAGCCTTTAATGGAGGAGGAGGGTTCCTGGTGGTTGTCTCCTAACTTCATCAAATGCTAACAGATGCGGTTCAATCTAGATCCACTTTCTGGTTCCTAAAGTGAAAATCTCAACTGATACCCAAGGCCAAACATGTCAAAAGCGTTATAATACTCATATTTACCATTGCTGGCCGCTCAACCTTAGTGATAGGGTAGCATCATCCTCATTGATCTCCCTGCTCTCTCTCCGTCGCTTGATGCGCCCACATTTGGCGATTCAGTCACTCCAATCAGCAACCTTATGTTGCTGATGATATTCAACTACTTATGGAGCGTTTAGTGTAATGAAATGGAAGTAAAGAGTATTATTCATAAACTGTAATGGGTTATATATATTGAGCTACAGTAATGAAGAAAAGCAAATAAGAAATTAACCCTAAATCTACCATTCTCCTGCAATCGTCTCTTTCCCCTGTCTCGTTTCTTCTGCTCCTCTTCTCCATTCTTCAATCTTCCTCTATTTACCGTTCAAATTATCAGTCACAAAAGGTTGGTTTGCATCACCTTATCTTCGAAATTCTCACATTTTATTACTCGACAATTGACATGGATGAAGCGAGAAGAAGAGCATCCGCGTTTATCAAAATTTGCATTCCTAAGAATGAAACTAGGGTTAAGAGTTGAATCTAGGGAGACAGAATTTAGGTTTTTGTTATTGGTTGGACACTTTTGTTGACTTTCAACACGCCACGTGACCCTCTCATTGGTCGTGTCCACCGCCACGTGGTGGACACGGTCCACCTAAGTCTGTCTCTGAATTTAGGTTTGGTTGTTTCATCCATAATAAATTGATTCCAACTCAAATACATCAAAATTCAAGTTAACCCAATTCAATTCATATCCTAAATTTTCAACTCGGGTTAATAAAAAAAATTAAAATAATGAAGAGTAAGAAAATAATTGAATTTTTGTAAAATACTATCATTTCTCATTTTTGAATTTTATCACTCACTAAAATTGGGGCAAATTCAACTCATATATTTTTTCATTGAAATTGTTCACAAGGTTCAGAGACAGTTCATCAATTATCAAGTCAAGTATATATCTCTCAACTTCTATCTTGAAAGAATGCATGTGGAGTCCCGTAGGGGATAGTCGAGTTGGAAGCCGTACTGGACGAAGTACGTTCCAAAGAGGGGAGTGTGTTTGAATCTCATGGCAGAATGTTTGGTCTCGAGGTCGAGCAACCTGGAGGCCCTCTGAACTTGGGGATGGTGGGCTTCCTGGAGTTTCATCCGGCCCAAAAAGTTACGGTTCCCCAATTTCCAAAAAAAATAAAAATGCGTGTGGATGTGCTCAATGACCTCCAACAAGCTCATCAGGCTTGTTCGTGTAAATAAAGACCCAACTATGTCATCGACAATAGTCTATATGCTCATGCTCTGCATTGACTCCTCTGTCTTTTGTTTCTTAGGTTGTCTCCCTGCAACTGCCTGTATTGCTTTCTGCCTGTATGTTTCGGTTTGAAATTTTTGACAAAATCAGAATGTGATTTCTCCTCTACTCGGTGAGCATTTTACTGGTTCGCAGGGCGAACTATCTTTGCTTCTCTTTTGAGGGTTCCAACTGATGTATTATTACTCGGTGAGCATCTTGGTGGAGATGCTCTGGAGACACTCTTATGTGCCAACTGCCATCCATAACATTTGACAGTCACATCTACCACATATATTTTCGAAAACCATTGCTTTAATCATATAACAACGGGCAGCTTGTAATCCTTCACAAACCCCATTTGCCAACCAGAATGATTCCATCCGACATAAGCCTACAAAAATGAGGCTAAAACTGTCCAGGGCCCAGTGCTTTCAAAGCACAGATAATGGCTTCACACCTCAGACCATCTGAAGCAGAGATCGCTCCATCAAATGTTAAAACTCAAGACATCCTATCTCCGTCCAAAGCACACTCAAGTTCCTGTCTTGGCTTCTGCAGAAACTTTGTCAACCCTTTAAATGCAACATTACAAAGTAACATCCAAATCCTGATGGATGGAGTAGGAGTGCAACCTACAATACTACAAAAGTACAATGTACAATCTTCAGGACATCCAACTAGAGTACATATCAGACACACCTGAATCCTGATATCATCATCCATCTCCTCCTGGCTCCTACTCAAATTCCAAAGTCAGAGATAATTCAGTTCAGAATCCGCGTCTATGTTTCTGGCCACCAGAAGAACATCAGTGTGCGCGAGCTCAAGAGCCAGCGGTCAAGGATAGCGCCCAACCAACCATACTTTGTGATCCTGGTCAAGTTCAGCAACCGGTGCACTCAGAACTCAAATGAGGTGAGACCAGAGTGTCTACAAACTCCTGCACCAAGAATAAGGGTCGATTTTCTCCAAGTTCTATTTTACTAAACGTCTTTCTCTTCGGGTCATATATCAATACCTCACACCCATTCATGTCCATCAGCAGACACCCATTCCCGCAACAACTAAACGGTATAAACCAGTCGCCTATAAAGGAGTCTTGGAACTCGGGGCCTGGATCTGCCGGCATGGTTAGAATCATGGTCCATGACCCTTTCACGCCGTATTCTTCCATGACCCAAATTTCCCTGTCGGAAGTCATCCAGTTACGGACAATGAGAGATAGATGTCCTCTCAAGAATTGCAACTCACCTGGGCTGGAGTATTCTTTGTCGTAGTCCGGAAGCGGTATCAACTCTTCAAACTTTTCGCTTGCCAAGTTGAACGAGAGGATGAGGTCTGATTCGTCAGGGGTGTCAACATTTCGACTTTCCAACCAGTGCACTGCCCCATTTGTGTGCACCCCTGAGCCGCGGGTTTTTATGCCTGGAAAATAGTGCTCGATCCGTCCCCAGTAATTGGCGGTGAGGACACAGGGAAGTGAGGCTTGAATTTGTCGCCAGGCATTGTCTTTGAGGCTGTAGATCTCGAGATATGTGCTTGTGGTGCCATCATCGTCACTCACAGCTCTGATGATCTTATAATCATCAGTTGCCAGATCATATCCGAATCCGTAGATGGGTATCTTGTCAGGAAAATGGCCTAGAAGCGGACCGGGCGGCTTAGCCAGTTCCCTGAAAGCTCTGGTGCTCGGATTCCATAGTACAAACTTGTAGACTTCCTTGTTGTCAGCATCGTAAGAGTCGAATACCATGAAACATAACAAGCCGTTGCAGGAACCAACTATCTCAACGTCATCAGCAGATATGGCACAAGGATATTCGACCGGCACGGCCGCGTCATGACCTCCATCTTCGTCAAGATTTTCACACAGAATGCACTGGGGAGGATTCGTGCCGACAAAGATCCTCCTCCGATTAGTCTGGTCAACATCTTCCAGAGTTCGATCAAAGTGGAGTTTAACAAACTGGGGATCATGGACTAAAGCATCCACAGACTTGCTGACACACCTGAATCTCATCAGGCTCTTGACCGGCAGCCGGGACAGTATATTCTGGAAGACATCCTGCGGGAGGATCGGAAGCTGAATCTGCTCGACCGTTCTTGGCCTTGAATCCATTGAAAAAGCAAATAGTACACAGTTGTCGGATATTTTTGAGAGCCTTACAGTCTGGTGCCTACTGCTCTCAGACCTGCAGGTTATTTATAAACAAGTTGAGCCAGAAGACAATTCCATGAAATGGGAAGCGTGTCCCCACAAGCTGATGACTATATTGCTCTCTTCAATGCATGGGGTTCGTAATGGGTCCCTGTGAAGAATTATTAGGCACGTGGACTGTTTTCATATTTTGAACCGCAACATCACATTGAACAGTAAATACATCACATTGTGATACTCATTGTTAACATTGTTGGCAGCTCAACCTTAGTGGTACTGTGGTAGGGTGGCATCATCCTCATCGATCTCACTGCAATTAGAGGTGTACACTGGTCTAGAATCGGATCAGAATCGGTTTGGATCGTAACTGAAATTGACAAATTTTAAGGAATTAAGATCGGACCGGTTTTAAGTAGGTCTATATCGGACCGGACCGGGAAGTTTCGGATTTGGACCGGATTCACAAATAATAAGTATTTTTTTATTAGAATATTAATACAAAAATATTTTCTATTTATATATAAAATAAAATGTATTTAATTATTATATTAAAACTATTATATTTTATTATAAAATTATAAAACCGGTCCGGACTGGAATTTTTCGGGTTTGGACCGGACCGGACCGGACCGGAAACCGCAATTCATAAAATAAGTGGACCGAAGACCGAACCAGAATCAATCGGTGTAATAACTAACTTTCAGAAACATATATGGAACTTTCAATGAATTATCTTGATACTCACGCTAAATAAACTAACTTGCATTATGTATACAAGTATAAGAAACTGGTAGATCAGTGCACACTGACCACGCTTGAAATCCAAAAATGCCTATGAAAGTAAATAAAAGCATATAACAATGTTTACGGGCAAGAAGCATCGTATATAGTGTCAACTAACATTAAAGTTTGTCAATATGAAGTGTCTTTCAAAGACGTAAGACTTTAGATGACACTTATTAGTTAGAAGCACTATCTAAAGTACAAACCACTAACAACGTTTGTTGAAAGAAAGTGCCATCTTCTATGCGTAGGTACTTTAGATGTTGCTTATCACCAATAAGCATCGTCTAATGATAGGGTAATAATTTACCATATTTTATATACTTATACTTAACATATTTGAGTCGTTTCCGAGTGATTATGAGTGATTTATAGTTGATTTTATTTCTTGTAGGTTAAATACGAAGAATACTAGATTCGGAATAGTAAAAAGATGAAAACAGGGCATACTGGACTAAAATTAGACAAAACCAATTTCAAAGATCAAATTGTTAAAAGAAGAAATTTCAGGGGCTAATATGTAAATATGCTAAACCAGAACTTGACCCAGGTCGTTCTTCCTTTTTAAGACCTCGGCCTAGGTAGTGTTTCTTGACCGCGCTCGATCCAGATTGTGCTGTCTTTGTAAGAACTCGACACGGGTCGAGTTATCAGGTGTCGGGCACAAAAACGAGCAGATTTGAATTTTGACGTCATGACCCCTTTTGGTGATAATATTCTTTTTGAAAGTTATTCAAATTAAAAGATAATTACAAATTGACATCTCAGCTATAAATAAGAGACCTAAGCTTAAACTCAAACATGCCTGACACCACACTACACCTTCCTGCCAGAAGGGCCAGATGGATGAATTCCGTTAACAGTTGAAGCTTCAAAAGACTAAGCTTTTCTCTACCATTCTTATTTTACTTTCATAATTACTTTATAATTATTATTTCAATTATACACAGTAAGTAGTCGTCTCTGTCCTAGGATCCTAGGTTATATGTAAACTCAACTTTTCATGTTTAATTAACTATTAAGTATCTGAACATAAATTGGAGGTTGTTTTAAAAGGATAGAGTAGTCTTAGGATGTCATTTCTCCTAGCTATCATGCATATAACTTTTTCTATCTACATCAAGTCTATTTCATATTCATGCAAAATGGATATGTTTAACTAACTTAAGTACTTAATACAAAGATAATATGCTTAGCAGAGATCTAAATAGACAATTATGTCACTTTATATTGGTATACGAGTCTAAGCATAATTTAAAATAACATGCATACATATTAAAAATTTAACAGCATATGTTAGTTGAACATAATCCTAGAGTCGAGCCTGTAACATTCTTATCCCATCCTTTCCTCACTGGTAGTGCAATGCTCGTAGGGACTATGAGTTTTCACATGTCGCTCATATGATATACAGGTGGAAGGCAAAAAATAAGGCTATCAAATGTAAGAAGAACTTAACTTTAAATCAAGATTGTATTCAATATAATTCGGGTCTAATAAACCCTTTGACCTAAGTTTACTACTCACTCATGATCACAAGGTGAGATATGATGAATAGGGAAACTCACTACAAAGGAAACCTACGAAAAACAAACTATAAGTGTTTTAAAGAGAGGAGCTCTCTACGTGGTGGATTGATGAATTATTTTAGGCTTATGGAGACCTCTTTTTCGTAATGTTGGAAGGAGGAAAAGTGAGGCTTCAATGGCCATTAAGGAGGGAAGGTATTTTTCTAAAAATCCTCCATTGAATATTGCCCGTAACGCTTACTTGGTCGTATAGACTCTAGGTAAAATGCCATATTTGGTCGTGTATGTCTACATAGATGCGTAAATCTGTGAGTAAGTTATTTACACTGTCTAGTAAGAGCAATAAATGCCTAACTCAGTCGTGTAAATCCATCATGAAATTTTTTACATGGTCGAGTAATGACAATAAATGGCATAGTTAGTCGTGTGTAATCATTTGGAAATGGGCTGCTCAGCTGTGTGAGGTATAATAAACAAAGTTATTTACCAAGTATGCACCCGTATTTAGAGTTTTATCTTAGATTCCAACAACTCAAATCAAGTTATTTTGACTTCTTTAGCTCTGAGAATCTTCAAAATACCAACCAAAGGTCAAACATTTCATCTATGCAGATTTTTGCTGATTCGACCTCAATTTTGACTCTGACTCTGCTGCACATCCTTTTCACCCCCAAGCTCCATTGTAAGATCCTTTTCCATAAATAAAAAGAGTAAAGATTTCAACTCTACACTTAAAGCTCTGGCTCAATATCTATTCATTTTAAAAAACGTTTATGAAAAAGAGTTTTCACATTTAAAGATAAGCTAAAAGATTCAAACATCCATCTTAAGATTCTTTTCAAAAAAATTTAAAACTTTATGGATTTTTATAAAAAATAATTATTTTTAAAATTTTGACTGTAAAACAAACATGACTCAAGCATGCATAAAAGAAAGGATTGGAAAATTATCATGCAAGAATTGAATCTGAAAAGAATACATAGTGTATGCATTATTTGATTGTAAAAAGTAGCAAAATTAGAAGAGAAGACTTTGGCATGCTTGTGGCAGACTAAGACTAAGTTTTCAAAATGATTTTCTTACTGCCTCGCATTTGGTCGGATATAGTTTCTTAAGGATTCTATCCGACTGTGTATCAGGAAGAGAGCTTAAGATTTTAGCTGTTTTATTGTACTCGGTCCAAGTATGTTCTAATAGAAAACATGCTTGATCTAGTATAAGGCAGAGAGAATTCATTTTATCAATTCACCTTATCATAATATATCCAAGATCAAATTTAAGCCTCATACTTAGTCACACTTAAATTTAAGCCTCGTACAATCAATCAATGTCAAAAACTCACTTAAACTAATTTGTCCTACTTCTACTATCGAAATTAAAAGTAAACTTACAGATTAAGTTAGTTTCTCATAAAGACCATGTTTAGGATCACTACGTCCAAAGCGATATTAGGAAACACCCCCCTCCCCCTTAAAAAGAATGTTATGAAATGCCCTTTTTACCATTACCTAAACTTGAAGTAAATAGAAAATGACCGTCACCTCTGATAGGGGTCGCATATTTCCATAGGCTACGAGTATTTCATCTAAAGTAATGGTTCGCCCTTGATGATCAGGATGGAGGTTAATGCAACCATTTTGTTTAGGCAACAATTATGAGCTATCACCTTAGAAATTTTTATTTGTATCCTATTCTATGTTTTTTCTTTTGCCTATTCTTTTGGCAATGAGATTTTTTTGTTGCCTTATTTATGGCCACCACATGATTTACATATTTTAAGAAATATTTTTGTTGTTGCATGTATACAAGTGAAACCCAGTAATTTAACATGCACAATAGACAACAGATCTAACCTATTGCATATAAAATTAATAGTAGCTAGTCTTGAATAATTCAATTTGCTCTACATATATCCAAACGAAGTTCTTACAAAATGTATCAAATTTTTATCTTGCATAGAACATCAAAGCATTCATGTCAAAGCTAATACATATATCACATATATAAGTTACAAAAAGTTCCTAAAAAGATCCGAATTTCAAATACCTCAGCTTATAAATCATGTTTTATAAAATTAGCGTTCTTGACCCCACAAAAATTATATTGGATCAGTTGAGCCTTTTTAGCGAAAATGCAAAACTGGCATGCACAACAAAGCAACAAGAACATTTTAATTGGAGATTACACAATAAATCTCAAAGGCTGGGACAACCACATGCATATATGTAGAAGTAACAACTACTAATAATTATACAAGAAAAAGCAGCTGAATTGATCTTAACCACATCATATGTCTAAGACTACCAGACATATTTTAGGCATAAATTATAAGTAAGAATCCAAAACCATATTTGAACAGCAAATAACTCAGTAATGCAACAATAATTTAGTAGGCATCATAAATAAGTCAGCAATGGGCATCACAAATAACTCGGTCGTGCCACGATAACATTTGCTAATAACAATTCAACATCACATAGATTTTTGTACACCTTAAACATATCTCAGTATTTTCTAATAATGCATAACTATCCATCTTAAATACAGTGGCACTAAAACTATTTCAAGTACGTAAAAAAGTAGGAGCGATCATTCTCAATCTTTATTGGGGTCTTCATTCAACATTATTCGCAAGTTCTCTTGTCCCCTACACAACAATTTTATTATCCAGGAGTCTTATTATTATAATGATAAATGTACCCATTTTTTTGTTAATCTCCATATCATCCGACTCATTGGTATTTGACAGATTATCCTTGTGTAAGTTCCTATAAGTCAACAGTTGTAATCCTTGGAGCTGCATTTAGTAAAATGCACCATCTTAACATCTTTACTTGGAAAACTGGCAGCATACCTTGATGAATACATCCTTATTTTCAAATTTGGAACTGTTGTTGATGTTAATATAGCTACAAAATGTCTCTTCAAGGTGTATCACCCTACATCCAAATCAAAGATTAAAACTACAAATCTTAAACACATAGACATTAACATATTTTCACATATGATGAATATGTGATTGGAATGAGAAAAGAACCCAAAAGATTGTTAGGATGTCTGCAAAACCACAGGGGCACTGCCCTGTGAGTGTAAGCTCTTCGATCTCCCTCTTGTTTTGGTCCTAGCAATTGCCAGAGCTAGAGTCTTAATAGGACCACCAAACACATCAACCACAGACCTCGACTTGCGTGGCCTATCAGAACTCCTCTTATAATACCCTAAAGGCCCTCTAAGCACAAACATCTTAATGAACCTCTTTGGCCTCCCTCTCACCCTCTTCTCCCCATAATCCGCACCTCCATTACTCCCCTCTTTCACACATTGTGTGCTCTATTACCCTCAGTCACTGACTCCACATTTAGCTTGAAACTCAGTCTAGTGGTGGGCTTGATTTCATGAACGATCACACTTCCTGAGAGAAAAACCGCCACTAGAAGCAGCAGCAGCAAGAGGAGTAGGAGAAGTAGCAAGGCAGCAGGAGGCGGCAAAGCAGATCCAAAAAGCTTAAAAGAGAGCTTGATCTGCAGAAGCGTACCATTATTCTTCAAAGACATCAAACAAGTATCAAGTGGAAGATCCTTGCATCGACGCCATCCCTACTGAGTTTTATCGAGCTTGATTGATTGTGTCACGCTATCCCTTTGTCCTCTCCTCTTAAATCTCTCTTATTATTCTCTTAACTTTCTTCCATATTTGGTTATTCTTTTTCTCCAAAATCTTTCCAAAATTCATAAAACCTTTTTTATTTTTTCTTTATCTTTACAGTTCCATTTGGTATTTCTAACTAATCTTTGTCCCTGCAGATTACCCTGACTTATCACTCTTACTATTGTTAAGATATGTAAATTATTTGCTTACACTCGTGATAATATTATTAGCCCTAATTGTGCAAGATTAGCCAATCATGAGAAAGTGCACACTAGCTCGGGATTAGTGCCCACGCAGAAGGGCCGCGCACACGGCCTGAGTAGATTCTTACTCAGTTCTAGTAGTGTCGATCGATCATCTTTCAAGAGTCATAATTGTTATGTATAATGTCTGATTTTTATTATTCTTGTTGTGTTTGGAAGACCAAAAAATATTTATTCCTTTCATATTTTAGTTGAAGTTAGATTCAAACTCGACAAGTGCCAATAGAGCCGAATATTCTTTTTAGTGGTAATGTTTCCAAATGTGCTTAGGATTTCTTCTTTTCATTTCAATGCAATATGAAGACAATTTGTCAAAAGGGTGTTGGATGAGATGATTAATAACTTGGCTTTAAAACTAAGTGTCCTAAGTTCGAATCCTCTTGGAGGCATCTAGCTCACATTTGAGAGCATCACTTTATAGCTCTTCACGAGCAATTTATTTTAATGTCATAGACCGGTTTTGGTCCTTATGCATTAAGAAGTTTTCTTTTAAAAAATAAATATGAAGAAAATTTCTAAATATATTTAATAAGATATTTGAGGATGCATGTCATGAAGATTTGTAAGCTTCTTAAGAGGATTAATAGTCCAATTCGTAGTAGGTTTAGGTCTAGATTTTTTATATAAATAGGGGGCTTTGTCTTAAAGTTTATTGTGTTGTCTTAGACCACCGATCTCATTTTCTTCTTAATTCTTCTCTTTATTCCCTCTCTCGAGTTAGGGAAGTCAGTTGTGCTAAAATCTTTATAGAGGAGGAAGCAAATAAGGGTTTTTAAGAGTTGTTCTAAGTCATTCTTCCTTGTATGGCTATGTGCAGCTAATTCATTTGAACGTCTTAGGATATTGGACAATCGTTGCTACATGTTATGCATGATGTGATTAATGATGCATTTATTGCAAAGTTTAACAATCAGTATTTTATTTACATTCATTCTATTATTATTGTATTTGTGAGGTCTTTGGCTAATACCAATCAAACTACTAGCAGGTACACTATCAGTATGTTGTGTGCTAATCAATCATAGTAAAAACACACTAAATTGGCATAAGCCAAAACATCTAGACAAAAATTTTGTACATAGCACTCAATGCATATTGCATTGCTTCCATGTACATGAAGTCTTGAGATGCATGATTGTATTCAGATTATGACGTATAAAATGATTATATGATAGAAGTAATTATTTGTGCTTTGTCATTGATGTATATGAAACACATAGTTTGTTGAGTTTTGTTCATGGCATGACTTTCAAATTGATAAGCAAGCGAAGTCATAAGTTTGTAACCTAAATTGTGTTATAATCTCTTTGGTTGTTTTCTTACTTTTTTTTTTCTTTTATGTTTATCTTTCTCAAAATCTAGAACCCCCATTTAACTTTTCTGACATTTTTTCTTTCTTTTAAATGTTCTTGCTACTATTTTGAATAATCTATGTATTTGAGGATGGACCCTTACTTTTTACTATTTCTGGTGTTAAGTTTGATTTATAAATTTTACTCGCTAACACTCACAACGGTTTGATCTGACAATAAAAACCTTAGCAATTTTAAGTCTATATAGAGCGGCCTTCCTCCACAATTAAATTCTTAGTCCAACATCTCTAATTAGTAGTTGAATTAAATTTTCTCAAGGCTTTTAAGTGTAAACATGCGTGTATAATATTTTTTATTTTATTCTTCTAAATACTTTTGGGAGACCTAATTCCTTTAAGTTGTGTTTGGTATAGAAACATTTTGAAGAAAAGGAACTTCAAGAGGGAAAATTAAATGAAATTAAAGAGATGTTTGGTTTAGAAAAGGTTGAAGGATGGAAAGTTAGAAGTAAAATGAGAAAAAAATGTGATTCAATTAAAGAGTAATTTAATATTTCCACACATTTTTATCACAAATAAGAGAAAATGAGATGGAATAAATGAAAAATTCATTTTCCCTCTCATTTCATTACCCTCAAAGTTTCTCTTTGCCAAACACAACGTTAGGGATCTCCAAAAATATGACTTGCATTTAAATAATATGGCTAGGACTTGAGTTTACCAATGAAATAGTATTTTTATGAATGAAAGTAAATATTATTAAAGTTATAACAAAACAGAAACATTAATTAAAAGCTTGACGATTAGAGTATTAGATGATTTAATTCAGCTATTTTATTAGTAGATTTTTTTAGTCTTATTCTTAATCCTAAATCTTTATATATTATGTTGAACGAATTTTCTTTTGAAATTGACAGGGGCGGAGCCACTGGGGGGCAATGGGGTGCCACTAAATCCCACCTAAAACACCTATATCTACGTAAAATAAAAAAATTTATATATATAATAAATAAATTTACATGTTTAATTTCAACTAAACAGATCGCATAATACTAACCGAACCCAAATGCTTGTACGGCACAAAACAACAAATAAATTATCATCTTAATTACACGTGTTATTGGCGGCCATGAGAATTAATTATCATCACACAAATCATTGGAAAACAAATTTTAATTTGATTAGTCACTTTTTTTTTTGCATTTTCACGCTGGTAACTAACTTTAACAAAACCGCTTTCTTGATGTAACAGAATTTCCAAGAATCAGTTAATTCAGTTACACTCAGCTGCATGCTTTCAAATTCTGATATCGCCAAAACTCCGGATATAAATACATGCGAACTCGTCCTTCTCTTCAGCATCATCTTCTCATCAGTCTTCATCTTTCAAAAGTCAAAAGTCAGAGTTTCTTTCAAGTGGGTCAATGGATTTGGAAGCAGCAAGAGAGCACAGAGGGAAGTTGCAGGTAGAACTGGATGCAATCAGCAATGGCGCGACCACACTCTCCTTGGTGCCACGGCTTGTGACGATGGGTATGTGTGTCCCTCTGTTCCTCCACCTATTTCATCAACGCCCAGTTGTTGTATCTAGCTCAGGTTTCGAATGTCTCACTTTCTTTGTTCATGGGCATATATAGAGGTTCGGCGTTTGGATGAAGATATTACCCGCGAGTCTTTGATATCATTATCTGATCCAAGGGAGGGAGCTTGCTGTATTACAGTTGCAGTAGAAGGAGTCTTGATGTTGCCCAAGGTGTCAAATGAGTTTGGGTTTAAAGATCAAACATCAGAAGAGGGTTTCGTAGAGGGGCTAAAGGCTGAGCTTGAAGCCGTAAACAATTTCCATCACCCACTCCCTCTCACATCCCAGCTCATTCAAAGGGGTTAGTTTCAGATTTTGGGTTGTTATATTAATTTGGACATTCTTTCAACACTCCAGATTTTCTTCTTGTAATAATTGTACTGTCGATGGGCAGTGATTGATTGTATGGAAGAACATATAGCTAGTGGACGTACACCCCGGCGCCTTTTCGAGTCCATATATCATGATGGTAGCGTTGATGATGCTCAACAAGCGGGTGCAGGTGAAGGCTCATCTTCCAGTTCAGCAGAAGCAGAAGCAGCAGCAGAAGAAGCAGCAGTAGCAGCCGTAGCAGCAGCAGTAGCAGCTCAGAAGCCTGCTGAAAGGCAACGCACCAGATTTTGGCGTGAGAATCTGCACCAGGGCATCACTGATGCAATCGGCCGAGCAAATCAGCAAAACCCACAAGGTCAGAATCATTTTTTCCTGTTTGTGCGAGTAAATATAATAACCCCACGCATATGCATCTGATCAATCCAGTGTTGAATTCATGAGGTTGCCATTTGCTTGCTTCAGGTGCTACTTTTGACCAAGTTGTTGACATGTTGCGACAGAACCCCAGTATCGAATTTGATGAGGAAGTCAGAAGTATTGCCTATGAGGTTCTCATTTATATATTTCATTTAAAGCTCAAGTGTTTTGGAATTCAAGATTATGAAAATGAATCACATCCATACTCAAATGGTTGCATTTTCAGAGATTCCTCGGAGCTGTATATTTCCCCGATACTCCGGTGGACCAAAGCAAATGCGGCCAACAGTAAGACCGATGTTTCAAGAAGTTGGGGAGAATCGACCCATCATACAGACAGCGTCTAGCACATTTTTCTTGGTTGTGGATGTTTCTGGTAAAAGATAAAGAGTAGATGCAAACCGTTGTAAATAGGATCTCCAACTCCATCATGGTGGCTCAATGCAATTAGCTCAATCATTCAATAAAACATTCTCAGCTTTCACCCTGAATCTATCAGCACAAAATTCAACCATACAATCCATGATCAAAACTTTTGAACGTCCCAAATCGCAGTTAGCCTATTTCACTCAATCCACTAAAAATAACAAATTCTTCAGAGACTATTAGCTTTAGGCAAGTCCCAAGTTCCAGCGATTTCAGTTCATACACCAAACTGGACCTGGTCACTTTCAAACCTCATCCACAATTTGAACCGACCCACAAAGTTCAAATCTTTAGATAAATATCACAACAAAGCCCGGTCCAACCTCAATTGGAGGGTTTTTGAGTTTCTGGGTATGAGCCTTACGCAAGTTCCAAATAAGGTTATGTTCCTGAGTAGGTTTTGAGGAAGAAAAAAAATTAGAAAATGGGGAAGATTTGGGGTGAAAGAAAAGCTATTTCCGATTATTTTTATGAAAGATAGTTGGGTAAGTTTGGAGGTAGAAGTGAAGTCTCTTCTTCTCCGTCCGGATTTGAGAAGAATTGGAGATGTTTGTAATGAAAAGACACACTTATACCCTTCTTCACTATTTTCTTGAACAATCTTAATTTTGTAATTTATGATTGCTGGTTGTCATTAGTGAAAGTGTTTTGATATTCTCAAATGCTCTTAAGTATAGTTATAGTAAGAATCTGATCAAGAATTGCAAAGTCAAAAACAAATAAATTAAAATTATACAGTCATTCGACATGTGTAGTTAAAATTGATTAATATAATTTAAATAAAAATCACTTTATTTCCCTCTCAAACCACTCCGGTTCGTAATAAAATTACTTTGTTTTATTTAGTTGTGTACTTAGCATTATGATATATAAATTTGATATAATATAACAGCAGTCCTCTTAATTTTTTATTTCAAATTCAATTTTGAAAATTTTAGTTTTGTGAATGGACGCTGTCAATTTTTTTTAAAATGACTTTTTTGGTCAACATAACTGAGGCTGCACAGACTAGGTACTTTTGCCTAATTGTTTATTAGAGTCATCTATCACGTAGTGGAGAAACATTTAAAAAATTGAGGTTGAATGAAGATGAATCACTATTTTGAAAGTGTGATTGGTTTACTCGTGAACGCTGATCGAATCAACTGTTCAATCTAAAAATCTAACTATTGTTTAATGGTACGTTGATATTTGCAAGAAGGGACCGTTGTTTGAAACAACAGTTCACCCAGGTCAAAAATGTGCAATTGGCCCTTCGCATCCCATTATCTTTATCTCTCTCACATTTGAACTCTGATTTCATCATTGCACTGCTAGTTGCTATCACAATTTTTGCTGCCTAAAGCGCTTGCAAACTGTGTTCTCTGAATTTTGAAACAGTGCCTCCTCGAGCCACCGTCAACTCATCATAGTAACTGAGTTTTGAAGTACCATCACGGTTCACTTTGTTCTCATCGCTTTCGCCTCTTAATTCTTCGCTCTAGTGATACTAATCTAACTTCTATCATCTACCAGTAGGGCTGCCAGACTCATCCAGACCCACATTTGTGAATTTAAAATATATTTGTTTGGGTCTTTGGACCCATTAAAATTTACACATTAGAGTCCATTTTTATATTGGATCCATTTATGTCTCTTTGATAATACAACTGAGTTTTTAGAGGAAGATGAGCTAGCTTTGTAGGTTGCGGATTGAGGCTGCACCGAAATGCTCAGGTGAGTTTTCGGTCGGGGATCAGATTGTGCTAGTTTTTCGTGCTCCGGGTTGAAGCTCGATTGGTTTAAGTTTTCTGATTAGTAAATTATTTGGCGGTTGCTAGTCAGGATGTATGAAAATAGTTGAGATTTAATTTTGGTTGGTTGATTGATTTCGCATCAACGACATTCGGATGGAATATGAATTGTTGGGAGTCACCGAAGTTGATCTTTATTAAGACTTTCATAACCAATACCTCCAAGAGCTTCCAATTTCTAGGAAGGGTAATGTTGGGCATAGTACTCCAATTGTTTCATGTTAAACATTTTTAGGACTATCAATTGGATAGGGTAGACTCAAACTCATATCCATTTAGATCCACTTTTTTAAGGTTTGAGTCTATTCATTTGGATCTTTAGATCGTTAAGATCTATTAATTTGGATCAATTTGGGTCTTGGACCCATTAGGGTTCACCCATTCGAATCCTTATAATGAATTTCTTTGAGTTTTTTTTAATAATTACTTTATTTGGATCTGAAATAAATTAAATTTTTATTAAAATAAAAAAATATTTTTTAAAAATAAAAAAAAATTAAATTTTTTTTAAAAAATAAAAAATATTTTTCAATTTTTTATATAAAATTAAAAAAACTATTTTTAAAATTTTTAAATAAATAAAAAATGCTTTTTTTATAAAAATTATTTTTTAATTATTTTAGAAAATTAATTTAATTTTAAAATAAATTTAAATATAAACATATATTTTTTATAATTTATTATTTTCATAAATGAATATTTATTTACTTTATTTTATTTGATAGTTGAGTATTATAAGATTTGATTTTGGGTCTAATTGGTCCAAATAGTGGGCATGAGTTTGGGTGCAATATTTATAAAATTAGTGGATCTATATTTGGGTCCGGATCCAATTAAAATGGCTCGGATTTGATTCCTTTTAAAAGGTCTGGACCAGACTCATTGACACCCCTAAACATATGTCCCTTTGATAGGCACTCCACCCTACCATGTGCTCTACCAAATCCAATCTTGTCTAGACAATGGCTCAGCTGACTTCACAAATAAATGAGATAAACATGCTCACCCCATACTCAAAGTATGTCAACTGAATATGTTCTAACATGATTTGCACTTAGAATAACAAGAAACAAGTTTTGTCGAACATGTGCCATCCTATGCATTTGGGGTGTTCAATATTGTGTTTCATGTGTATGTTTTATTGAGCTTTCAAAATTAATGCTCCTCATTTTG
This sequence comes from Kalanchoe fedtschenkoi, assembly GCA_002312845.1. Classification (NCBI taxonomy): domain Eukaryota; kingdom Viridiplantae; phylum Streptophyta; class Magnoliopsida; order Saxifragales; family Crassulaceae; genus Kalanchoe; species Kalanchoe fedtschenkoi. The sequence continues at coordinate 474,662 of NQLW01000050.1, read as the reverse complement.
AACAGGAGATGTGATGTGTCCTTCTCATTGAAAGAGAACATATCCTGCAATAAAAAAAAAAAATTCCAACTTCTGCAATGCTTTGTCAAAAGAGAGATCACCTTTATTTACCTATAGTATGTCAACCTGTTTGAATGAGAAAAACTGGCCATTTCTAGTGTGGCCATCGATCATTATGATCTCATTTATGAACATGATTTGTTCCTTACCTTTGAATTTGAAACTCTGCCGTCGAAAGGGCGCAATGTTGATCTTTGAGGTTCTGGAAGAGGAATAACACTGTTTCTTAGTTTTCTAATTGATTTAATATGAAGCTGTCTTTTGAGAAAAATTAGCTCAACTCTCCCTGCATTTCATCAAATTTTGTATCAAGTTTTCCTCAGATGAAAATAAAGATTTTAGTCCTAAGTATTACTTTTGTAAAAATTGTTGACTGAGAGCACATCATGCTTAGTTCATACTATTAGTACAAAATATATAAAACAACAATCCATGTATATTTATAGGTTGTATCAAGCATTGTGATTGCTTTGTGTGTCTCGAGGATTTTCGGGTATATTCGGAAGATGTGAGTAGATAATTCTCATGTACAGAATGCGACTCTGAACAGTTGATGAAAACTGAATATTAATCAAATAAGTTGTTGTACAGACCATATCGGCCCAAAAATGAGGTGGAACATAAGAAGTAATCATAAAAGCACGAGAAGTGTCAAGCAAATGATGATTCTTATGCTCGGCGAGACCATTCTGAGCTTGAACATCAAGTCAAGAGAATTGAGCAAGAGTGCTTTGCTCAGAAAGAAACTGACAAAGAGCTCCAGAAAGATACTCTCCAACAAAGTTAGCAGAAAAATGCTAATAGTAGTGTCAAACTGAGTACGGATCATGGTATCAAAAATCTTATAGATAGATAGAAAGCCTCACTATGATGTTTAAGATAATAAATCCCTATGTGGCGAGAAAAGTCATATATAAAAATACTATACTATTGATGAACACCTAGCGAGATGAAAGGAGTCAGATCCCATACATCGGATTGAAGAAGATCAAAAGGGCGCTCTAACATTGACTCACTAGAATAATAAAGAAGTTGTGGCTGTTTGTCGAGCCTACAACCCTGACATAGATTTAAAGATACATTATCAGAGACAGACCCTAAAAGACCACAACAAACTAATATAGACAAATCCAAACCACAAAGATGCCCAAATGATGATGCCACAGAGCAAATGATGATGCAGATGATGCAAAAAAGATGATCCTGCAGGATTAGCAGAAGCAGCGAAAGAAAGATGAAGCCAGTTAAGCTTCCAAAGACGCTGAGAATCATGACGACGTGGGCCAGTACTAATTAGGAGATCCATGCTACGATCCTGAACACAACATGAGTCAGAATTAAGGATAATATGACAACCATAATTAGTGAGCAAGCCAGCTAAGATAAGCTGCATGATCAGTTTGGTAACATAAGAAACAGTTGGAACATGAAAAGAAGAAGATAAAAGAGTGTCATGTCCTACAACAGAGAGAGGTAATCCATGTGTGGTCTGATCAGTGACTGGAATATATTGAATACTAATGGAAGAAGGCTGGTACTATCAGAAGTCATATGAAAAGAAGCACCAAAATTAAGAATCCATGGAAAAATACTGAAAAAGTAAACTGAGAAGCAACAACAGGACCTAACGGTGTAGAAGGCTTAGTAAGAAAAACTAGCAATGCCTAGAGGTGTAGAGGCAGCTATACAAGGAAGCAATATGAGCATCTATTGTGTCTTAGAACTAGCAGAACTCCGTAGTGAGTCTCCAGTACCAGAACTACAAGCACTACCTGCACCCTGTGAAGGTCGACCACCTCGACAAAATTGAGCTTTTTTTTCTACGACAATATGCTTTCATATGGTTATCCTTATCGCAATAGTCCTAGTAAAGAACAATACCCTCTCCACCCTCAAAAGAGACCTCACCTGAAGGAGGCGTTGCAGGTGGAAGGATGGGAATCGTAGAAACAAAAGAACGAACAGCCAAGATTGAAGGAGACTATAGATACAAACAGCAGTAAGACCATCATAGACACACACAAGGCTCTCGAGAAATTAGCTGAGCACAAAGCTACTCAAACTCATCACGATATGGGTCAAAAATCATATGTGCAATGTAACTCAAGAGAAATCTTCTGAGTCTTGCAAGACTCTGTGCTAGGTGATAGTGGAGAATCAATAGAATCAAGCTGACACCATACTTCAGACATCTAATCAAAGAACTCCTCAACTATAGAATCACCCTACCGTAACAGCTTCCCCTAACATAAATCAGCAATGTAAGTAGACTAACCAATAGGCTCACAACGATCACGTAGAAAAGTCCACTTCTAATGTGCATGATCAAAGTAAATAAAATATGCAGAAAGACGCTCCTCCATACAAGTAGAAAAAACTAAAACAGCACGAACAACCTCATATAACCATTTTTAATATGCACCAAATTATTACTCATATGATGTCACATCGTCATCATAATAAGCAATCAGTTTCTTCTTCACAGGCTCATCAGCGCCACCAGGAATCACAAGCATGGTAGGATGAGTATTAGAAGCTGGACAGGGAAGATCACTATTAAGAAACTCTCAAAGATGAAGACCACGCATATGCAGCTGCATGCGACGAACCCGGTCGCGGTAATTGGTTCCATTGAAAAGCACCGAACATCACATAACAAGCACCCCGCCCGAATAAAGAACTGGAGGAGTAGGAGACGCTATGTTGAAACACAAGTGACGAACGATAAGAAAAAATCGACGAACGACAGTCAATTTACATGTAAGTGCGAACACGCCGGAACGTCGATTAGGAGAAATATCGATTCTTAAATTTGGCTATGTATACCATGTTATGAATAACATTTGTATTCCATGTGAGAACTATATGTCCGAATATATACTTATACTGGAATTAATAAATATGCACAAAATGTAAGTTTTAACGAACCTTTGAAACACATAATCAAGTATGTAAATACAAAATGAAATGTTTAAGTTAGAAATATTTAACTGTAATGTTTATAAGTAGCAAGATACTTTTCACAGCGAGAAGTCGATCAATCAAGCTGAGGAGTCCACGAGCTCTTTATGACCCTAGCGCGCTTTGATTATCGTGGCGCTACCTGGACAACTTCTTGCTCCTAGGTAAGCTGTGTGACCTGTGATGGACCCACAACCTCGACTTCCTGATATGGCGGTGAAACGGCAAGACAACCAAAACTAAAAAAACTCATGAAAAAGAAATAGTTGTCTCAAACAAGTTTTCATATAAGGCGAATCACCATTTGAAATGACGGTTGAGTTTGAACTGTTGTCTCAAACAAAAGTTCAAATGTGCATTGTTTCAGAGAGCAGTCCAGGTCAAACTGCGGTTTGAAACCGTTACTTATTTAATGTCAACCACGATTTCAAACTGATGCTGGAATCAAAGAACATCTGCTATTTGAACGTCGGTCTGCCTTAATCTAGTGTTAGCTTTAAACTGACACTTGTACAACTGTGTACTGACTGGATTGCCCGAACTGCTCGTTCCTGACACATCGCTGATTTCAAAATATGGCTGGACTGAATCCGACCGTTTTTTCAGATGACAGTTCCCAAAAATTAGGTCATTTCAATAAACAAACTTCCAAGGGCCCTTTGTTAGAGAATTTAAGAAAAGGACTGAAGAAAGAAACCAACACACACCTAACATAGTCATCATGATAACTTGTACAGGGCATGTATACTTATTTGGGAGTACAAGATTCTTACTGTTGTTAACATGTTGTTTATAATTAAATATGGCATGTTCTAACGACTAATTTGTGCATTGAAAAATTAAGTTTCTAGTGCACATTCATCATGGTTAGCCCCCATTTCTAATTATTGTGAATAAATAATGGTGACAATAATTGTTGACTCCATGCGAAATTCTAGTGAAAATGGAACGAAAAAAAAAGATAAGAAACACATATACTCGTAACTATAACATTATTGAAAGTGTCTTAAAAAATTGGATTATTTTTAAACGATTTTGATTAATTTATAGTTAAGTTTGTTTATTATAAAGACATAAGTGGCTTCAGAACAAATCGACTTAAAAGATGCAAACCGGACTAAATTTGGACAAAAGCTCAACTTGGGTTGATATGTCAAAAGAAAAATCAGCTTGGGACATCATTTAATTTCCAAATATTTAGCATGTCCCAAGTCATATTAGGTGCATGTGTTCACGTCAACAACAAAACAGCACGATTCAGGTCATTCATATGTAAAGAAGAGGATAGATCCTCCTTCAACACGAGTTAGGTCATTCCATTAATATAAAGATGACTGCATGATCAAGAAACATTCATTTGGCACGATCTGGATCGTGGCGGGGTCGTACTAACGCATGTCATATAGAGAAAGGATAAATTATGTTAGTGTCTGCACATTAAAGTAATCATTTAACTCGTGTTGATGAAGGTTTTGATTACCTTATTAACCAATTATCCTTAATTAGGGATCATAATGCCTTTTGAGCAGTCACTTATGAATCTATGATAAATGGGCTTTTGTCCTTGGCTAATTGACAGTAAACTTATAGGGTCATGATAAGGTAATAATTTATCATATTTTGTGTACATATAATACAATATTTAAGTTATTTCTGAGTAATTGTGAGTAATTTATAGTTAATTTTGTCACTTGTAGGTTAATATGAAGAAAATTTACTTCAAAAGAGAAAAAGAACAGAAAAAATGCAAATCAGATCAAAATTGGACAAAATGTCAATTATAGCGGTCAATCTGTAAAAAGACCAAATTTTAGGGATAATTTTGTAATTTCTTGAAATCAAGGGTCCAATTTGTCAAACTGTCAAAAGAAGGAACTTCAGGGGTCATTATTCAAATACCAAAAAGTTGAGCTCGACCCGGCTCGATCGCCGCAGCTCAAGCCAGCTCAACCTAACTCACACAAGGGCACAACCCGAATGGAGTTACAGGCTAAAAGATGACAAGGAGCATGACCCGGATCATGCTAAAGAGATCTAGCAATACTCGGGTTGTGCTTACACGTGTAGGGCACATAAACGAGCAGATTCAAATGTCAACCTTTCGAGTCTCTTTTGGCAATAATATTCCTTCCAAAAGTTATCCAATATTAAAAGATAATTACAAGATGACATCTCAGATATTAATAGAAGATCTAGAGCTCATTCTTCACAGGCACACAGAGGAGCCTAGGGTTTCTACCATTTAGAGTTGGAACATCAAAAGACTAAGCTTCATTCTACCACCTTAGTTTTACTTTAATTATTGTTGTGATTGTATTACTATGATGCGAGTGAGTAGTTTTCATATTTTAGGATCCTACGGATCCTTGGTTGTTGTAAACTCAAATTCATATTGTTCACTTAAAAGTATTTTCATCCATATTTATTCATATTCTTTGAATATACTTTGTATGACTAGTGTAAGAATTGTTGACTAATTTATCTTGCATCCATTATTCTAGGGACACCTATAAACGTAGTTATTCAGAGTTTAAATATGCATACTATAAGAACTTAGTTTAGAATCAAATCTATTACCTTATATACTATGATATTCCGTTCCACGAAAATCAAAATCGGGATGAGTTGGGTATTTTACCTAGTTTTAGTCAACGCTCCTAATCAATCGAATACCAAAATTGGGAGTTGGCCTAAGAATATTGAGTAGTTTATTTTTCCTACTATATGTTTAGGAAGTATTAGTGTATCACCCTTTAACTAGTATTTGTAACATACAAAGACCAGAATTGGAAAACAACATAATACAAAATTAATTATAGTTAATAATTTACTGCATAGGAATACTTTGAAGTTAGACTTGCATGTATATTTATAAGTGGAATGCCGTATTAATAAAATTGCATGATACATAGTGGATGATTATTTGTCCTTCGAGGATAACATGAGAGTTTGCATATAACTTTGGTGAACTAGAAATCCTATGATATTTCCATAATCTGAATACAACTTTTCTTTCACAATTGTTTTTGTTTTGTGTAGTGACTAATTTAGTTCAAAACCAATCAATTAGGATTAAATATTCAATAACTAGGATATCAGTGTCTCTGAAACATAACATTAGTGTATATATAAGGTCAAAAATATGCTTGCCTGATCGCACATTATCGAGGGGCAGATCTTGATTTGAATAAAACCAAATGAGATTCAGTTCGGATATGATCTGGTTCAACCTGCGTCTGATTTGAATGAACTAAATGGGTTAACCCATGAATATAACCCATGGATAATAACCATTGGGTTTGACCAACTGGCTCAAGCTCATAACCTATCTGATAGGCTTGGCTCGCGGACTGAAGTCTAGTAGCACAATTCTCAATATAAATATAAGCTTAGGACTTTCGTTTTCTTTGGATGTCATGTCACACTGTTATAAGGTCATCCAGAAGCTATTACTGTAGAGGGCGCGTTATCCACCACCTGTGTGTAGATACCGGTAGAGACGTGACATTTGACGCGTTCATTAAAGAGGTAATCCAAGTTTCGATTTAGATCCAGACTTATGTCTTATTCGAATTAAAACTAACATATATTGATTAACAGGTAGTCCGGATCCAAACTTATACCACGTGGTTTAGAAAATCCAATTCTATATTTATGCATGCGATTCCTAACAAATTCAAGTCATTTCAGATACTTCTTTTAGTAATGATAATCTTTTAAAAATCATTCTAAATTACCATAAAAATACCAAATGACAAATCAACTATAAGTAGAAGAGCTAGAGTTCATTATTCACATCTTTACACAAAAAGAAACCGAAGAGAAATCTTACCGTTCAGAGTTGGTCACCACGAGACTAAATTCTTGTTTTGTTAAACTTATTAAGCTCTATTAAGACGTGGTCACTTAATATATTGAGCACTAAGTGAACCAACCATTCTTTATACTGAATAATTTTTCGTAAAGTTTGAATCATATCTTCTTACTTTAGCTCTTATTTGCTAAGAGGCACCCAATAACAAAAAAAAAATCAAAATAGACAAAACCCTCCTAGGAGAAGTGCATCCTTTAGTTGTCTCCAAATTACTCCCCACAACCTTTAATTGTCTCCAAGTTCCCTGCTATATCATTCGCGAGTGAAAGTTTGCTCTTTCATTTTTAATTTTTCATCCAGAACCACGCTTGGACTAATTCACCGGCGATTGTCATTTCCGTGGCGGTTGGTCAGATAAGCGTAGACGTTGAGCGGTTACGATGCGGGGTTCAAACTACTTTGAAGTGAGTGATTTCAAAATGTATGAGAAGAGCAAGCCGGTGTGAAACTAGATTTCTTTGTCGGGTAAGCTGTTAATGATTACAGGCTTGAAGGAGTGGTGGATGAAGCTGGAGGAGGAGGAGGAGAAGCGACAAGCCAAGAGGGAGGTGAGGGTGGCATGTGAGATGGTCATGCGGGAGCGGTCGATTAAGGCGAGAATGGAAAATCGTGTGGCAGATGATTATCGGGGGAGAGAGCGAGTGCAGAATTAGGGAAGGAGTGGGTTCACTGGTTTGAAAGTTTTGATTGATGTGGAGGATGATGACACCAGATACGGCGATGGGGACGGAGAGGTGATGAAGATGACTATGTGGAAGATAGATGTGAGGAAAATGATTGTCAGGAAGCAGGTTAGTGGTGGCAACTGTCAGATTAATGGTCAGCAATGGGGTGGGAGAAGAGGGTTGGCGGAGTTCGTGGTGGTGATTACGAGAGGGTTGAGAAGCCTAAAGTTGGACTTTTTGAAATTTGGAGTACAAGAAGTAGGTATTGTAGTAAGATGATGAGAAAATTAGTGGTGTTCAGTAGGTGGTGAAGTACAGTCCTAAGTTAGTCGGTGATATTATTCTGGTAAAGGGAGTTTGCACAATGAAAGAGGTATGAAAGCAATCAGATGTGCTCTGAAGTGATTTATCAAATAAAATTAAATCATTCAGCAATCAATAATCAGATGTAGTCTTACCAATGATCTGACCGTTTAGATTCTCATACAACATTCAACTCTTCATTTTACAGAACGACGCCTAAACTTCTTTCTACCATCTTAATTTTACTTTCATAATTAGTGTGATTTGTTTTCCTTCAGTAATGTAAATTTGTCATTAACATAACATGTGCATAACATTCCAATCCTTTTTGCTCAATACAGAGTGAACACATATCTAAGTAAAATGGTCAGTCAGCAGACAACATGTTTTACCAAAAACTAGCTCAATGGGCCTTGAGATTCATAACCACCACCAATTCTATACCAGTTTCATTGAAAGATAACTCTAATGTATTTATGTCCATTCCCTTCACTTAGGATGCAATCTTGATGGACAACTGTCTGATTTTTCTGCTCACCAGATCGTCACAAGAAACTTTTGCCTTAATGGGGAGGATAAAAAAAAAAGTTCTAGCTTTCCTTCAATCCTTGGAACGGTGTCAAAGGGTACAAAACCTATGGCCAAATCCTCCAACAGAAAAAACACATCATGAACAATCTCCAATTCATCCAAATCCACTGTCACATTGACGTACGACAGTGATTGAAATTATATATATTTTTAAAAAATATTAATAATTAGTGTGACTGTATTGCTATGATGAATTGTGAGTCTCTATTTCAGAATCCTACAAATCCTATGTTATTTGTAGACTCGCATTGATTCTATTCAATTACAAAGTATTTTTATTAATATTTGTTCGTGCTTCTTTGAATATATTGTGTATAACATGTGCCTGATTAGTTTGACATATGTATTCTGCATCCATAATCTAAGAGACACTTCGAAACGAAGTAATTTAGAGTTTTATTTATGCTTGCTACAAAAATCTAATGTTAGAGTATATTTAACACCATATATACTAAAGTATTTCAATTCACGAAACCATAATTAGAATGTGTTAGATATTTTACTTAGTTGCAGTCAATGATCTTAGTCAATCGAAGACGAGAATCACGAGCCTTCTTAGTAATATTGAGTAGCTTGTTAATCCTACTGCATGTACAAAATATTAATTTATCATCATTTGACTAGTATTGTAGCTTGTTAATCCTACTGCATGCAGGAAATATTAATTTATCATCGTTTGACTAGTATTTGTGTGTGAGTTATGACGAACAAAATTGAGAGACAACACAATATGAAATCAATTATATTTAATAATTTGCTACGTAGGAACATTCCAAAGTCGAACTTGCGTTAAATTAAGTGATATACCGTATCATTAAAATTGCATGATACAATGTGGATGATTATTTACACATTAAGCATAACATAAGAGTTTACATTGCAACATAGGTGATATAAAAATTCTATGATGTTACTATTAATTGAACACTACACCATTTACAATGGCTTCGATATGTGTAGAGACTTTCCCATTTGAATACTAATCGTTTAAGATTAAATACAGATTAGCTTGGTCATTAGTGTATGTGACATGCCTTATTTGTTCTCTTATGCACGATTCGATCTTACCGAAATCATTTGACTGCAACTGATCTCTAAAACCAACATTAAGATATATAAATGGTCAAAAATATACGTTTTGGAAACCATTACGGATAAAATTGAGAATAACATGTGTGGTGTACCTCTGCGGTTAATGCTCAGAACTGTTTCCGTTCTGGCAATGAGAGCCATTATCTAGCAACTTATACCCCAATGATTTCACCGGAAGTTCCTTTGAAAACGAATTGGGAGCCTCCACTCTATCCAGTTCGTCTATGAGTTGCTGGAGAGAATATAACAAACTACTTACAACTTCCCTGTTTATCATACAGGCAAGGTCATGGAATAGTCAGGCCATTTTCGCTGTTACCAAGAAGACGCAAAACATTTGAGTGTTCTTTGAGTCACAAGCGACATAAAAATACATTGGAAAAGTACTCAGCTACTTCTTTCCTCGTTTGTTTTTATGATATAAACCAGTTGTATTATACAAACTCAATTATTTTGTACTATAGGAGTAAAAAAAAACATCATACTCAACAACATTAAACTCTTGAAGCACCACATATTTTTGCCCTTTCATGCTGATACCATCTTTCAAGATGGATACAAATGTTTTATTACCCAAATCATTAAGAAAATTTAGGTGCCTAATCAGACAGAAGAGGCAAGCAAGTTCCACTGCTAACATCTAACTCCACAGTATCATTACAAAATCAAAAACAACACAAGTCCAGGTCCAGCACACTGGTTCACATGGCTATTCTATGCAGCTGTGGAAATTGTTTTTTGCCATTTCATAACACTGGATTAATATTCATGTGGAGAAAGTTCACATTCTGATTAATAGTAAAGGATACATTTTAGACTCCTGCAAGGCCTACCTTAGAAACTCATGCAGTTTTTCCAACAATTTACAGACTAGTGATACAAACATCATATCTACATAAATTAGCAAAAGAAAGAAAAGCCACTCTATGAGCTAGAAAACAAGAGTGCTTTAGTATTAATAAGCATTCATAATCCATTTCCTAGAAATGTGGATACCTCAGAATGAATAGTCAGGAAACATCACGAGAAAGTAACATATGTAGCATGAACTTTCCGACAATGATGTTATATATACTTCCAAATGTACCACATAGTTTGTATAAAATATCAAGACGAAGTTAGAGTCTGGTACACTAACCACCTTAAGTAACACACGCAAGCATTCAGTCATGTTAAAACCCAACTGTACTTTGGTTGCATCCATAGGAGAAAAAACTAGATGTATACAAAGCCCCACGACGGAAATTTTAGTCCAAGTCCCATCCAACCAACTATGTCTAGGCAATATACTACTCGGAATGCAGAATCCTTCATTACAAGATTGTGCAATTTCTGCTTCTTATTTCCCCATCATCCTCTGCAATGAAGGAAACAATACCTCATCAGTAAAGGTTAATGAAAAGTTAAGCAAACAAAGAACATATGTAGGTGCAAGTACAGTAATTAACACTGAAACAAGAAACTAATAGCATGCAGGAATGAAAGTAATCAAAGTACAGGTTCGGCACAGCAATTGAATATCACACAAAGAAACTAATAGGATACAGCAAAAATACATGCAACAAGATAAGATATCAATTAGCCAACTATCATGCAGCCGTTTATGACTGCCACATCTTCCCAAGTAACCGTTATTGATTGCGGTGTTAGTAGTTTCGATCCCTCTGGTCCAGAACTTAAGAATGTTGATAGCAAAGCACATAATATAAGAACATAAGTCATTATTGTAGTTTCTATTTTTACCATTTTCCTGTAAACTATATTGAACTAAAGAAAATGAAATTTTAAAGGAAAATTGTAGATTTAGAATCTGAATTTAAACTTGCAGGAAGAAGACCAGAAGAGGACAATTGACAAGCTAAACAGTACCAGCTAATAGGGCGGAGAAGTTGTTATGCAATCCTCTTTTCTCATTATATTTTGTGGCCCCTGGTTTTATACCAGGGAAGACTCGGGACCTTGATGAAAATATTACTACACGTCCTTATATGATCATTATAAGACTAAAGGCTCTTAGTCTACAGTTTTGGATGCTAAACAAATTCCACTAACATCATTTGCAACTATGGATTAGCTTAAAAAAATAACGTAAAAAATATCAGGAAACAGTATAACTAACAAAAATACAGGTGTATTTTCGGAAGAGTGCGAAAATAATGATATAAGTTTGAAATAGTAAGCACTGACAAGGTCCAAAACTTGATTTAATGTCATGTATTCAAGCTGGTCTCCAACAGTTGGTTGCTGCAATATCTGGCCGAGGCCATATATGGGCTGCACCATGACCTAAGAGAAACAAAATGATCAAATCATTCTGTGTCTGAGGTCAAGGAGCCAAAAGGTACTATTTAGCAACGATCATACAAAGTGCATTCAGCAGGCTAACCTGAGACCGGGGCTCCAGCAGGCATTACATTAGAAGGCTGTTGGAAGCCTAAATTATTTGTAGTTGGCCTCAGACAAGCCGGCTGATAGTAACCTGCCATAGTGATGGAATTCATTACAAACTCCTGCTATAGATAATAACACTCTTATGGGGAGACAGTTACAGTATTATCCTGGTGCATGCTTGCCATTTTCCTTGCAATTTACAGAACGATACCCACTTCTACACAACATACAGACACAATGCCATTATTAAGAGATACTAGCACCAGTTTTACCAAGAGCATTATATGAACTTCAATAACAGAAAAACAAGTTACTACACAACGTAAAAAATATTATTTCAAAGAATTAGGTGTACCTTCCTGACTACTAGGCTGACTCGGCGATGGACCTGTCCCTCCACTTGTCCACATATTGTGTGGGGCATCTGGAAATTGACTTTCAGCAACAAATGGTCTATTACCATCAGGAGGAGGATTGAAACCATATGGGTTATGATATGGACGCTGCTTTGTAGCAGAATTGGAATAAGAAAAATGGCTGGAAAGAGATTGAGGCGGTGGTGCAGGCACTGACACAGCTGGTACTGGAGGTCCATACTGCCCAAGAATTGCATTTGCACGAATTGATTGGTTTTCCTGATAATACACATGGGCGGACATTCAGAAATAATCACAATACAAATCAGTGCAATAAAAATAACGGCAACATGAAATCTTACACTGGGTGTGTTGCTAAGCACACAAGGCTGATAAGCCAACTGTGACGGGTGTCCCTGTTGAGGTGTAGTCAGGGGTTGACCATTCAATGATCTCTGGGGCGACGCAGCATATTGACCTTGCATTAAGGGCATAAACATAGGTCTTGC
>NQLW01000050.1:391065-452581 GCA_002312845.1 Kalanchoe fedtschenkoi | reverse complement strand
TTCATAATGTACAATATAACATTATATAAATCATCATATAATATTCCGATATTTTTTATTCTCAATTCTTAATTTAAATATTTAGAAATATAAGTATTATTTTGATTTACTTATTATAATTATATGTGACAATGATTTTAATGCAGATAATGTCACATGTATTTTGTATGATTGTTTATTTTCTTAACACTATGTTGTAATAATTATTTTCAAATAATAATATTGTAACTTTAGTAAAAGAGTAAATCTCATATACAATGTAATATTAATATATATTTTTTCTTAATCTTTATTCATTTGTACGAACTATTTTTCATTCAAAACTCAGTGTGAGTTATCTTATATTACTTCTTCATGTATATTTTTTTTTGAACTCTGTGAAGTTTTCTTTATAGAAAACTAGGTTAATAAAGAGTATGAGTGTGTAGTGTAACAGAAAAAATTGACCAATCAAACAAATTGAACCGATCAGTTTGGTTTTCATTTTACCAATCATAAGCGGTTTCAATTTGTTGTGTACCAAAATTAATGATTCGGTTTGGATTCAATTTGGAAAAATAGACCAAATTGAACTGAATCGAATCATACTATGAAGATAGTAAGATTTGAAGTTTTTACGTCATGAATCACACAACAGTTTGACATTTTTATAAAAAAATTCAACCATTTTTGATAGAGTATTTGACATTGTATTTATAATTTAGTGATAATAAATCTTAATTATGCGGTGTTTAGTATAGTGTCAAAGCCGGTGGTGCTGGAGATGAATATTTTTTTCTTGAATTTTTATTTGTATCATTAGAATGAAGTGAGAGGAGATGATGAACCCATGATTTAATTTATTTACTTTTTTACCAAACTACATGAAATATCTCTTTAAAGTGTAATATTGTGTGATAGATTGTTTCAAGGGAGAGATTCCAGTCTTTGTGATTCAGAGTTGACTAAATTTGAGAAAGAGATTGTTGATTAATATGATCATTAAATGGAAGAAGATGACTCTCACTTCTGAGAAGGCAAACTGAATTCACATAGGTAGATCAAGATTTTCAAGATTCTGAATTTGAGAGTTCAAATTATTTTGTTAATTTTTGAGACTAGGATTTTGGGTGTGGTTTTCCAGAGATGACCTAGCTTGGATCGTGGTGATGACAAGGATAAGTTTAATTTAGCAACATGATAGGTGGCATAATGAGATTAAAAATACTTACAATTTCGATCATATTATAACATGTAGCATTCTGTTTGAAACCTAGAATACTTCAGAGTGAAGTCGTGGTAGTTCATAGCCTTTTAATTTTTTTAATATTTTAATGATGGTTAATGGTTATCCGTGGTTGAACCGAAATCCGATGGGGATGGTATGATTTTGATTTTCACATACTTTAAAATTATTATGGTACGGGTTTGATTTTGATATGTTTTGAGATGGGTAGGGTACGGTAATATTTTGTGTGTGTAATGTTGTTCATGCTGGGGAACCGTTGCACATGCACTAAGGATGGAGATATCAAATCGTCATCAACTGTCTAGGGCATCAAATCCTTAAGAGGAATAGTTGCAAGGGGAAGAAAAGCTTTGATTTTGGGTTGACTACAGATGCGACAATAGAAAGAGGTTGTTGAATGTGTCCACATACCTACATGAAGGAAGCACTAAATTATGGTAAACAGATATTTAAATGTGTGCCAATGAGATACGAATTATACTCATATACCTTGATCTGACTTCAATACATCCATGGATGTAGAACCGGTGTAATCCGAAAGGAATGGGTGGGGTCATTCCTGGACTTTTCTCCGCACATGTTTCATTAGGTTCAATATTTAGATGCAAGTTCTCATTATAGGCACGTAATTCAACTTCCTACTGTTGGTGAGGGTGGTAAGGCCACTTCTTCTACTAGGCACCTTCCTCAAGGACCTCAACCCATTGCTTTAGCTTCTCAACATAGTAAAATTTATTTTTCTCCCCAATTTAGCTTAAGAAGAAACAAAAGCTCATAAACCAATCACCAAGACAAAAAATATGGAAGAAAACCTTTCAAAGCAACCCTGCTCTACCAAGCCTCCTCACCTGAAATATTCAACCTGAATTCTCTTTCCTTATCCCTCTCAGCATCCGTCCTCTTTCTCTCCTTCTCTTTTCGATTGAAATCCATCACTTTTCAATCCAAGCTCAGGAACAACCTTGAAAAGAAGTTGGGAGGGCTTGGACTTATTTTAAGATTTGAGATCGGATTGGGGAGGCACGAAGACAGAGGCGGGTTTATAAAGATTGGCAAGAGCTATTTTGGCACTGCTCAACCAGACTAACGATGAGGATGTGATTATGGCTTTGCTGTTATCACCATCAATCATGGAAGAAAGCAAAGGAAGGTCTCCGTACAGTCCGCCCAGCACTTTATCGACACATATATAGTTTGGATTTCAGAGTTTTTAATGGGTAATATAAGTGGTGGTCGAAGATGGTGTAAGCGCGGGCTAGTGCAACAGTTTAAGATTTAGGAAGCTATGAGAGGCAACAAGTTTTTTACTAGGGTTTCAAGAACCATTATATAAAACTTATTGTTCATCAAGTCCAACTCAGTTTGAAACGATGGTTGTAGGTGAATCATTTTTTATATAGACAGTTTGAATTATCAAATTTTCTCAGAGAGCTTCCCATGTCAAACTATAGTTTAAAACTGGGTCTGATTCATATCTAACCGCTGTTTTGAATTAGTGCAGGAAATATACACTAACCACTATATGAAACTAATGCTAGATTAAACCTAGCCGTTAATTCAAACCGGCTCTTGTACATGTATGCACTGACTAGGCTGCTTGGTCAACAGTCACTCCAAACATTCCCCAACTTTGATTTAAAATGGAGAGTAAACTTGAGCCAGTACCATTTTCAAAAAATAGTTTGTAAAAGGTACGCCATTTTGAAAAAGTTTTTGGAATGGAGGCGAGTCGGAAAAGTTTATATTAGGAAAAGACCAATTCAAAAAAATCTTTTAATAGTGGGTCAGTGCAAAATTGTAATATTTCATTGTTGGTGTTGATTTAATGGTGTTGTTTCAACGATATGTAGGTGTCTGATTCCAAAAAAAAATGCTTTGAATGTGGATCGGTTGAAGGACATTAGCTCAAGGTTTGACCTCCAATTCTCCCACCTTCTAAACCTGAAATTCTCATAATAAGCAGCTGCAAATCCTATCCATTAACAATCAAATGCAGTTTGATCCGTGGAGTTGATTTTCTTGATTCCTGAATATTTGATTAGCTTTTGGGTATGGTTGTCTTCAAGCGATAGACCGTCTATGGGCAGGAGATATACTGTGATTTATTTTTTACTAAGAAATTTGATGATGCAATATGAAGCATGCACTAGTGTTTTTTGTCGTTGAGATCACTAAGGCTGTGTTTGATTTAAGAAAAATTTGAGGTCTGGAAACTTTGTGAGAAAGTTGGGAATTTCATGGGGAAATTCACTTTCTCTCACATTTTCTCTCTCAATTTTTTCCCAAACAAAACATAGCCTAAGGACTTCTTGACTCATATGTGATTTGTAGATGCTTAACCTCTTCCAAGTTCTCCACAATGGGTACTTCTTTGACAAAACCAAGTTTGAAATTCTTTCAAATTAAATTTACAAGATGTTATAAATAATCAAGTATTTTGTTTATATTATGTTTCAGCTGATATAGTTCCTTCTTGTTTGTAGTGGCGAGGGAGGTGGCAACGAAGGTTCAATGTGGCTTTGGAAGCAGTTCTTTGGTCAAGTATCTATACTATTTATTAGATGATTGGTTAAAATAAAGAGTTGTTGACGAACTACATATTGAAACGAGTCCTCATTGTTGGCCTTGCTCACTACAGAAAAATGACTAATAGACAACACGAGCTTTGTAATAAATTGAATTGCATTGTCTTAGGTGTCCAAATGCAACACATCGGTGTAACAGAAATTTTTTTTTTTCTTAGATTGTAATGCATTACATATGTTATATTTGATCTCCAATTTCACAATACCAAATCGCGGTATGTTGCATATTTGATACCTAAGGAAACAGGACATTAGCATGTGTGTTGCATATTATGTACCTTTGATACCTAAGAACTTTATGTGATACCTAATTTGGTAGTGTTTCCTCGGAACTTAGCTTTTTTTATCTCAGACACATATCAACAATATACAAACCAAATATGTAAATACATTTTAATATCACTATTGGAGAGAATCATTTGCATATGCTGCATTGATTTTCTATACCGCGAGAACAAGTCCATATACGAACTTTAATGCATATATTATATAACACAAATTATATCTTAAGAAATTGGTAGAGGTTGTTACGTATTTTCTCATAACTCTTTAAGGTTGTTTCATACTAGCATAGTAAGAAAGCCACATGACTCTCTATCTCACTACATCTTGTGTATAATTACATTGAACAAATTAATCTTACGTTAGGTCAAGTTGGGCTTTGTCCATAGTGACTTATCCTTATTTGATGTGTGCTAGCTTAAATAATATTTGGTTTAAACCAAGCTCAATAATTAAGTCAAAAGTTGTGTGTGACCATATAAATTTATTCACAATTAATATTGTACCAAGATTACCCTGTCCTATTAGTCATAAATAGTTCTTAGTATGACATTTGACTCTTAAATTAAATAAAAATTACTTCGTTTTAAATAACCAAAAATTTAAGTCATTATGAGTCAACTTAGCTGACTTGATAGGAAAATTAGCATGGAAAATTCTAGGGATAGAATTAAAATACTCTTTGTTTTAATCAAATTCTCCTTCTAATTTTCATTTAATTTTCGTTCCCTCATTTTTCTCTCCGCCAAATAAAAGATTTTTTATCATTTTCTCATAAAATTTCTTTCTCTTAAATATTTATTTCTAAAAAAATAAAATTCTCAAACTAAACATATTTAAGGTAATAATTTATAACTACATATCAATTAAATTGGCTCAAACTATCAACATGACACCTACACACAATGGTTCATTCACATACATATGGAACCCAGCTCAACCAGGATCTGGAATGCATTTACTCTCCACAAGCCGCACCTAAATTTTTGAATTAATTGTCTTCATTAATTCATGACTATGTGGTTTAGAAATTAGGAATTACAAACAGAGAGAGCAAGGTGCGGAAAGCTATTCGTCGTAACGCATGACGTCCGAGAGTTCGGATTGTTCACCAGAAATGAGAAAAGCAGAGCTGAGAGAAAGAGAGTCTTCCAAAATAGCAAAATGATTTTATTACCTTTTCAATAGGATGTTACTATAATTATACTATATTTTTCCTCTTCCGTTTGGACATTTTATTTGTTGAGCAATTACAAAATAAAAACTCAAACCATCTTCATAACAATACAAATCCTATAATAATAATAATAACTAATTGTAAAAACTTAGTCATCTAGCTTTGAACTCAGACATCCCCGCACTTCGTACCCACTCAAAGGATAGTGTTGAGAAAGTCTGAAATACCGAGCTTGGGGTGTAAGTGAGCCAGAAGGTTTGTAGCAAGATGTTTCGTGAATATGTCAACTGGTTGTTGAGATGTGAGAAGGTGATTACTTAATACTGAAAAAAGGGCAGTCAAGCTATACATTTTGTGTTCACTTATGAAATATATGATTATGGATGTTCACTAAATGATTATAATTTTTAACCCAATAAAATTAACTGAGATGGTTAACCAAACAAATTTGGTTGGCATAAAGGTTTCAAGATTTTCAGTTAACCGTTTAATCAACAATGAAAAATAATATCTTAAATATATTTAAAAATATATAAAATAATTAAATTATAGTTAATTATTATAATAATATACTATTAAACTAACTTTGTTACATTAATTATTTAACTTTTATATTAAAATATTACAAAATAAGATATGGTTAAATGATTGGTTAATTGAAAATTAACAATATTTATTGGTTAAATTGTTAATCGATTCGGTTAATGGTTAAGAATATTTTTTATTAGCTAACAAGTTTAGTGAACCATATTTTCTATTTGGTCGGTTATTAATCAATTTTCACCCCTAAATATGATTATTATCAATGTGGAGTGTTATTTTCTGGTCACAATAAAAGGAAAACTTATTTGAGGACTAGAACATGCATGTCTTGAGGAGTTACTTGCGCCACCATTAAGAGCTATCATGTGTCCTGCCTCTGTACTTGGACTATACTGAAAAACGAGATATGATATGCTATTATTTAATATTCTAATATATTTGTGAAGTACCTAGCATCACACAATGTTTAGTAAGAGACTGTCTGTTGATGAGGCATCTCCCATATCAACATCGCAATAGACTGAGAGGTCCAGGGATGAGTTAGCAACAAAAAAGTCTCCTTGCCCTGGCTCTCCTTAGATGTACATGATAAGGTGATGAGCAGTCTTCATATGATTAGTTTTGGTATTTGCATAAATTGGTTGAGCATTATGTGAGGTACGACTTTGTAATGGTCAGGTAAATGAGTCTCCGAACAAGCTTCATATAGCAAGCAGGATCATCTCAAAGTTAGTTGGGGAATCTTTGATATTTGCTTAGTGTCTATGGAAAGTCTTGATGGTTTCTATCCTATCATTCCGAAGACACATGATCTCTAACGCACACTTTCTTTGATTAATAATTAAAACAACTTGCAACCTATAAGCCATGGAAAAATTAACAAGACCAAGATCCATGATTATATAAATCTTTGATAAATGAACTGCCTGATGGCTGCCATGAGTTCTTCAGATGTTACAATGATGAGAACATCATTGACATAAATCATAAGTATTACAAAAAAATTGATAACATCAAAGGTAAACTTTTTAAAGTCACTCAAGCTTTACTTAGAGTCATATTGTATCAAGGCATCATAGAATTTTGGAAACTACTATCTTGAGGCTTACTTGATACCATATAAACTTTTAAAAAAGTTGCCAATCTTGCCTTAAGCATTCTAGTTAGGTGGAAATCTAATGATAACCGCATATAGACCGTTTAGATTGTAAGCTTACCTATGTTGTCTTTGGGTAGTCGCCTTGAATGAACTATGACTTTGATTTGGACAAAAGTGAAATCTTTGTGGATCACTTTCATTTCCTTTACTGTTGCGGTCCTATTAACACCTCACATACTTCTTTTTTGTCGACGTGATATGGATCGTTGCTTAACATGTTTTGTGCATCCCACTGCGTTTCTAGCTCTTCTCCATTTGTCTTTCTAAAATTTTGAGAATTAGTTCACCAATTCTATTGAAATTTGCTTTGATACCATGCCAAAGTAGCTCCTCATGACGACAGACATTCAACGAGTTTAGATTAATCACCAAAGTGAAGAAAAGCGGAACTAAGAGAGAGAATCTTTTAGTAAACCAAAATGATTTCATTGCCTTTTCAAAAGGTTGTTACAATACATTTTTCCTCTTTTATTTTGGAGGCTTAATTATTGAGCAATACACAAAAAATCTAAATGTTATCAAACCTTAAATGGACCCTTAACTAATGCTCCATTTAGCAAAAATTCACTTTAGGTGGGGATCGGTTATCTTGATCAGAGAACACTGTGGAGGTCAATAGACAACAAAGTGTTCATTTTTTATGAGATGCAGCAAGACGAACTAGAGCAGATCCCAATCTCAAAGGAGAGCAGTAGCGCTGATGATTGGACAACACAAACTCAAACGTCTAACTTTGAAACCTAGGCGCTCCTCCTCTTCAGAAAGGATTACAATTCATATTGAGTCCAAGAAAGACCCTTTTATTGAGTCTCAAGTAGCGATGAAAGACAAGTATTAAGTTGTTAGTAGTATGGAACTACTGTCATCGAGCGCGTAAGTCAGCAAGGTGAGCATGCAGGTTTACAGTGTGAAGGCCAATCACAAAGATGCAAGCAGGTTGAGCGCATTAGTTTGTAGTGTGAAGAGCACACATGAAGATACAAGGCTAAGAGCATGAGTTTGCAGTTTAAAGACCACGCACAAAGATGCAAGGTTGAGCACACGACCAAGTCTGTTGTGACAAACTTTGACAGTTCTTCTTCTTCTCTCGACTATATACATGTATCTCCCTCTTATTTTTCATTGTGCGCTTGAGTTTATCAATGAAGATTCAGATTATAATTACATTTTTTTGTCATGATGTCTGAGCCATGTTGATTGATTTTTGCAGATTGAATTTCGATGCTCCGACGCTGAGATGTTGTTCCGGTTCTCTAATATTTGCTTCATGATAAATTGAGGTTTGATAAAACTTCTTATGCTAGAATTCACTAATTTATTGTGTGCAATCTTAAGAGTTTTTATATGTTGTAATTCAAATTGGTGATTTTTTTATTACCTTTGAAGAGAATGTGAATGAATCTTTGGAGTTTATTCTTACATTCTGAGGTCTAGCTAAGGCACTAAAAAAAGTAAAGACTGAAAGTTTGATTAATAGTCGTCATCCTGGAGAAGTTAATGATGTTTCTAGAATTAAATGTAACTGGTTTGGGAATAGTTGAATGGATCAGCCTATGCTACCTAGTTTGCTGAGATTATGAAATCTACAATTTCAGGATATAACTGGAGAACAGTACACTGAGCTATAAACAGGTAGACGACTTGACTTAAAACACATGGGGGCTAATTGTAATTTACTAGAAAGTCATAAATGATTTGATGTTGAGTTGCCCAGCTTAAATGGATAAAATAAGTAGATGACTTTTATTATTGAATTACTACAATTATGTGAGTAATTTTAACATTTTTAACTGTACTAAATGTAATGATATATATTTTTTGATTATTTTAATCTTATGTACCATTTAGTGCTGTTTTTTTAGTCGCATAATTATATTGAGACAATCAAGTAACACAATTTTTGTGGAACACAGACATACATATGAGGGAGTTTTCTTTATCTTATTATTTTATATCTCCTCATTTCTATCACAAGCACATATGTTATGTCATGCTATGAATTGCATTTATCAACATATCTTCATGTTTGATCATACATTTATGGCTAGGGGATAAGGTGATAATGAATTTATGCCTGCAAATAGATTCATGTATTGTTATACATTTTAGTTTAGATTTTCTTTTGATAGATTTAAAACAAAATTTCTAGATAGATTATTTGAATTTTTCTGTTTTATTCTGATGATTTTGCACAGAGAGTTTTGATGAGTTCTACGCAAAAGCATGGAGCCTAATTTTTTATGAATTTAGTTTTCTTTGCAATCACCTTCATGGCTAGTTTGTTTTATGGTTTGAATATGAATTTACTATAAATAATTTTTAGTTTTTCAAATCTAGTGGGCACCATTTTTAAAACTTTTTAAAACCAATTTCCAAAATACTAATTTTAGGTGACTCTGATTTCTTATGGTATATGCTATTAATGATAGGATTCCTAATGTCAAATCTTAAGTGTGGAGGGATTACATCACTCCAAATAAAAAAATTCTCTCTCTCTCAAAAATAAACAAAAATAAAAGGAAACAAAGGAAAAGAGAAAAGTGAAAAGTGAGAAAAGGCCAAAGATTTGGAGAAAAAAATTGAATGGCCAAATGCCAATATACAACATTCCATACTAAGAGTTGACTGTATTCTTATGTAATGGTTCTGTTGCTACACATCATGCACTTTTAATTGCTATGGTGCATTGAGATTAGGGGATGACCTTTATGCTTCATGAAATCATGTTTTTCATTTTTCATTATATTTTTGATCAAATTCCTTTGCCGAGTTATACTCTTATAATGGAACTAGACTTGATCTTATGACTTGGAAACGAACTTTTTAGGCATAAGCCCGTGGATTAGCTCTAGGGGTGCAAACGAGCCGATGTACTCGCGAGCTGCTCGCGAACAAGCTCGGTCAATACTCGGTCAAAGCTCGTTCGTTAATAAACGAGCCGAACACGAACAACAATTTTAAGCTCGTTTAATAAACGAGCCGAACATGAGCAAGGGGGTGCTCGGCTCGTTTATGTTCGCGAACAAGCTCGATTTCAACTCGATTAACTACTCGATAAGAGCTCGATTAACTGCTCGATTAGAGCTCAATTAAATGTTCAATTAAAGCTCGATTAACTAAATGATGCAAGTCGACAACTACAGTCCATATTGATTTAATGTTGTCTTTTGTACCGCTGGGCTATAATTAGAAATAAACTGAAGGGCTCCTAGTTGATGAGGCGTCCATAAATTGATGGGCTATAAAAATTACCTATAAAATAGTTGGGCTGAACCTCGTTTAGGTTAAGCGTCCATAAATTGCTGCTGCTACATTTGATCCTCATAATTCATCAAACCCTAAATTGATGAGGCGGACTGTTCATCCTCTAACTGCAAATTGAAGCTGCCGAGGAGAGAGTGCGGCGATTTAGAGTGAGCTACGCGGTTCGCTAGCGGCTTCGCGATTCGCCTTTGTGATCCAATCCGGCCACAGGGGTGTTCATTTTGAGGTAACTCCGGGGCACCCAGCCCCGCCGCCCCAAGAAGTCGTTTAAGATCAAAAGCCCTCAAAAACCAGTGAGTGAGGCCTGCTTTATGAGGCATTGCCTTCTGTTGGCTTGTTGTTGTTGTATCTTCAGTCTTCACCGTCAGTTCACCTGCAGCTGATGCTTGCATCGGGTGAGAGCTGAGAGTCAAAGTCAGGTCGTGGCTGCTCTTATCTTCAGTTTCTGATCATATTCAGGGTGGTTTGGATTTCTTCTTTAAGCTAGGTTAATTGGTTTGGCTATCATTTGTTAATTGTTTTATTTGTTGTTTATTTGTTGCTGCTATTGGTGAGCTAGGTATGTTTGACTAAAAGAGTTGTTAGATGCTCTTTGTAAAGCAGTCAGGTGATGTTTTTGCTATTTTCTTGCTATTTGTTTGTTTTTTCTTGCTTGTTGTCTTCTCACTAATTTTTGCTTTCTTCTTACTGTGTTCTTAGTGGGTGTTTGTTATCCTCTTCCGGTTTGTTATTTGTTTGGTGTTTGTTGTTTGCTTATTATTTTAATGTTCTCTTATGTCAATTAAAACATTATGCACACACTTATTAACTTACACTTTCAGGTGCGTTGATGACCATCGGAGTCTTCACTACCCGACTAATCACTTTCAGACAAGACAATTCTCAACTTGGACCAAATGTGATGCGAGCTCATGTGTATTTGTTGAAAAATTATGTTGAAACATGGAGAATTAGTTATGTTAAAATATTATGATTTTTTTGTTACTAGGATATGTAGTGTAGATTGAAAAAGGTTTCTTTCTAATATTTTTTTAGTTTTATTATTATCAAACAAGTAATTAAACGAGCTGCTCGTTTATATTTAATCGAGTAGTGAAACGAGCTGCTCGTTTATATTTAATCGAGTAGTGAAACGAGCTGCTCATTTATATTTACATTAAGTAGTTAAACGAGCTGCTCATTTATATTTAATCGAGCTCGAGCCGAGTAGTCAAACGAGTTGTTCGTTTATATTTAATCGAGCTCGAACCGAGTAGTTAAACGAGCTGCTCGTTTATTTTTTAATCGAGCTCAAATCGGGTCGAGCTCGAACCGAGTTCGAGTTTATACAAAACTATTCGAACCGAGTTCGAACAAATTTTTCTTAGGCTCGTCGAACACGAGCCGAGCTCGAGCTGACCATATTTTTAATCGAGCCGAGCTCGAACAAGCCAATATTCGGCTCGGCTCGGCTCGTTTGCAGCCCTAATTAGCTCTTTGCTAGCAGAGGCAGTTGGTGAGAATGTTTTGTGTGACTGGATGAACGACTCAAAATTTTGATGTGTGATTTATGTTCTAAACTAAAATTTGGTTGATAATTGAGATTGTTGTACTATAATTTTATGAGTATGAATTATGAAAGATCTGTTTCACTTTGTGAAGTGCTTGAATTTAGTGAATTATTCTTAATTTTTAAGTTGTGAGTCATTACAATATTGTGATTTTATTTGAATATTCATGCTAGAGATTAAACTTTTGAAAAAAATTTAGATTTGTGGGTTCCGGCCTATGAAAACCCTCATGAGACTATAATTCGCCCATTAGGGGCACCTAGGTTTAAAGGCTTCATGCATATACTAAATGCATATGTGATTCCTACAAAGTAAGTTAAAAAATTTATTTTTATTTTAGGAGTAGTTTTAACTTAGCCAACAATGAAGAACATTTTTCAAATGAATGGACACAAATTCAAATATCTTTGATTGCATATCATTTCATTCATTGCACCCTCATACTATTATGTTATATTGTTCGGGGCAAACTAATTCTAAGGGTGGAGTATTTTGATAGGGTAATAATTTACTCTATTTTAGGTACCTATACTTAATTTATTTGAGTGGTCTCCGAGTGATTATGAGTAATTTATAGTTGATTTTGTCTTTTTTAGGCAGTGTTATAAAAGGCGCTAGGCGGTCCTAGGCGGTTGGCTTGGGGCCTAGAGACTAATCGGCTAGGCGGGGATTAGGCGGAAGGATTAATCGGATGATTAGGCGGAGTTATATATATTAATAATATATTTAATAATTAATTATAAAATTATACCTATAAAATTTAATTTTATTTTAAAAATAAAATATATAAAATAATTAGGCGCTAGACGCTAGACGGGGCGATTTTAAAACGCCCAGAGACTAGGCGGCCGCCTTTTAGAACAGAGCTTTTAGGTTAAATATGAAATGAAGTGGCTTCGGAAGAGAAAAAGTATGAAAATGATGCAATTGGGTCAAAATTGAAGAAAAAGACAATGTAAGGGCTAATTTGTAAAATCTTCAAACCTTAGAGGTCAATCTGTAATTAAGGTTAACTTCAGAGACCTGATTGCAATTTTTAGAAATTCAGTGGCTGATTTGTCAAGATGTAAAACTTGAGAGGCAAAAGTATAATTTCTAAAAGTTAAGGGCTGATATGTCAACTGATGAAACTCAAGGGGCTGAAATGCAAATTTTAAAAAATAATTGACTTTGACCAGAACTGACCGAATCGACTTCGACAAGAGTTGACCGAATTGACTTTGACCGAGTTGACCAGACATGACTAGTGAATAATCATCTTTTCATAATTTTATTTAGACTACAATTATCTTTCTAAAGTATAAAAGTATATCAAAAAAACACAAGTAGACAACTCAATAATAAATAAGAGATTCGGGCTCACACCCTGATAAGTCTGACACCAAACCATAATTTCCTGTCTTAAGGGTCAGAGAGACGAATTTCGTTCAGTGTTGGAGCTTCAAGACAATAAGTTTTTCTCTTCAGTATTGTTTTACTTTCATAATTATTTTATGATTGTTATTTCAACTATGCGTAGTGAGTAGTCATCTCTGTCCTAGGGTCGTGCATATCCTAAATTATTATAAATTCAAATTCATGTTAATAAAATAAATATTTTCTTTCGTTATTATTCATACATCTTTGAAATACGTATATGCATTTTATGGTTGATTGTCTTATTGATCTTACATCCCTTGTCATGCTTAGTAATTCAGAGTCGAATTATGTATGTTAGAAGAATAGAATTTAGGATTAAATTTACTACCTTCTAGGATAGAGCATTCCAGTCCACAAAAATCATAATCGGGATGAGTTGGATAGTTTACTTAGTTGTAGTCAATATCCCTAGTCAACCGAAGAGCAGAATTTGGAGCTTGACTAGGAATGTTGAGTAGTTTATTTTTTCTATCACTTGGTTGCATATTTTGAAAATTTTAGTTTAATAACTCTTTGACTAGTATTTGAAAGTTATGAAGACCACAATCGAGAAATAATACAATACGAAATCAGTTATAGTCAAATAATTTTCTATGTAGGAACACCTAGAAGTCAGACTCGTAGTAAATTACTGAATGATTATGTTGTATTATTGAAATTGCATGATTTATATGATTATTTGAGCTTCTATAATAACATTAGAGTTTGCATGCAACATAGTTGAAGTAAGAATCCTACGATGCTTATCTTCTTTGTTCGATTCTATCTCTGTATTATAGCGTCCAATTTTATTCAGTAGTTAATTAGTTGTCACCACTTCAGTTTATTTGCCTAGAATCAAATTGATTTTAATTAGATTATTAGCACCTACCAAGCCTTTTGCTCCTCTTGGTTCGACTCAGTATTTACTGATATTATTTGTCTGTAATAGATCCCTAAAACGTTCATTGACATATATATAAGGTCCAAAATAAGCATGTCACTCCTCAACAAATTTTTTTTGCTTCCACATCAACATCACCTTCTAGTACTTTGTCTTTCTCAACCTTGTGGCATCTAAGACTAGGTCATTCATCCTTTCAAATTTACAGCATATTTCTTTAATAAAACAATCCATTGCTACTCCAAATAGTCTGTGTGATATATGTCAAATAGTTAAGCAATAGAGAATTTCCTTTGATGTTAGTTTTTCACATTCTTAAAAAAGATTTAGCTTATTAGGTTATGTGTGGAGACCTTACAAACATGTCACATATAATGGATATACATACTTTCTAATAATTCTAGATAATTTAAGTAAATTTGCTCAGATTTAACTATTAAAGTAAAGATCAGATATGTTCAATGTTTTCAGAAATTTTCATGCCTATGTCACTAATCATTTTTTCACTTTTGTTAGAACTCTTAGAAGTGGCAATGGCACTGAATGTACAAATATGATGTTTTGAGATCCTTTATCAAACATTATGCGCTAAGACACCTCAACAAAATGATGAAGTGGAGATAAAACATCTACACATTTTAGTCATGACAAGATCTTTGAGATTTCAAGCAAATTTATCTTTAAAATTTTGAGGAGAATGTCTCTTAACTGCAACACCATTAATAAATTACTAGCTAAATCCTTGCATTTAAAGAGCTTTTTAGAAATGATATTTGAGACTGCACCAACCGATCAAAATTTGAGGGTATTTGGGTGTTTGTGCGACAACTCCAATCTTACGTCTATCACAGATAAATTTTTAGCTAAAGCAGTCAAGGGTATCTGGGCTATCCTTTCGGAAAAAAGGGATACAAAGAATTTGAACTTGAACTCACAAAGTATTTTTGTTTTCGTACTCCTTTTAAATATATCACCTCTATTCACTCTGATTCCGACCCATCTCATATTTGTGATAACACCTGTAATTCTTGTTCTTCTTCAACTCATCATAATCCCTTGTTTTGTTTCCAATTCTCCATTTGCAGTGTGAAGATTTAACAGAGGCTTCTCTCTACTTACGGTTCGTTGGACACTCCTCCATCTCTGGTCACGCTCATGGCCATTCGTTCTTGTTCGAACAGCCCGGTTTCAAAAGCCCAACTCGAGTTGGCCCAATATGAACTGAGCCCAACGTTCTGAAGTGCGCTCACATTATCATGTCTGCGTCAATCCGTCCGTCATCGTCAAAACCACAAAAACCCTAATCGAACCTCCACACCCAATTCTTCCCGCTCTGCTTTACATCGTCGACTCCAAGTCATAAGCATGAGTAGATCAGGCCAGCCTCCGGATCTCAAGAAGTGAGCACGTCACCTATTTCTTGACTCCGTCATCTTTCCTCACTCGTTTCTGATTTACTTCATTAATGAGTTTTTTCCTATTTTGGATTTTTTCCAGGTACATGGACAAGAAGCTGCAGAGTATGCCATTTTCATACAATTTACTCGCAATATATTTGTGTTGAACAATGCTGTGTGATTATATTTTCATATTTTCTCTGGTCATACTACTTCTGCATTTTTTTGAACATAAAAAAAAGAATTATGATATAAAGCTGCCAAACAATTTGCAGCCATTATAAATCGACATAGTTTTTATTTTTGATATCCATTCATCACATACATCTGTATAGCTGATTTTTTAGATTATAAACTGTCTGATTATGGATAAATACCACTCTGAATTGGGTGTCTGTAAACTCACTTTGCTGCATGGGATAAGGGTCGATGTACAAAATGCTAGTATATTTGAGGCATTTCTTTGTTTAATCTTCCTATGCTAGCCTGCATACGAGTTGTAGCCCCAAATTTTCGTATGTAATCTGGGAATACTGTATCCATTTTCACCTTATCTGCGCTTATTGAGTTAGTTTTTGTGATCATCAACATTGATTTCTATAATCAGATTCCCTCAATTTCATCCGGCATTTCAATCAGCTTTGTTGTGTATATTTCATGTGATGGTTCTCCTGGTGTGCTCCATAAGTATTGGTACTGTGAGTGACCAAACAAATAAGCTTGCCTTGTCCTTATATGATGATGCACATTTCCAGTTTTTTCTTGTGGTTTGGTCGCTCTATAAAATTGAACTTGGATTTTGTTTTGAGCCATGCATTTTTGTTGTTTTCATGCAGCTAGGATACTCGATAAGAATTGACTTCCTGTCTGACAAACTAAACAGTGACTTGCATTGTATTTATGCACTTTACATTTTGTTTCTGTCTATTGGCTCACTTGTTATGGATTTTGTTACTGTTATAGTCAAGCTGAATGCTAATAGGATGGTGATTGGAACCCTGCGTGGATTCGACCAGTTCATGAATCTTGTAATTGACAACACTGTTGAAGTAAATGGCGAGGACAAAAATGAAATTGGAATGGTGGTATGTGCTTTTACAGCCTTTTATGTTGCCACTCAAGATTACTATTTCATGCAGTATTCTTATGGACACAACCTAATCGGGACGACTTGTGGTTCAACAGGTAATCCGAGGTAACAGTGTGGTCACCGTGGAAGCTCTTGAACCGGTGAACAGAAGTCAGTAACTCAATATTGTATCAAATCCTTATCTTGAGAGCCTCAAGAAGCTTCATATATTTCAATAGGTTGTGAAATATTTTAATTCCTACGTTGTCAATCAATGAAACCAAATACTCAGCGGGGAGAAGCTTGAATTACAATCTTGTGTTTTTCTTGTTGAGCTTTAGCTGCTTAATGTGATTGCATACTTTTTAACATTGCTGAATAATTTTATCAAGAATTAGGCTGAGCTTGGTTTATAAATAATAGGGAAAACTACAGAAATAGGGTATGAACTACCACAATTTTACAAATTACGGGTGTAACCACCATTTTTTGCAATTTGCAGGTATTTCAGTTTTAGGGCTGTTTTGTAAGTAAATATTTTTCAATCAAGTTCAGATCTAATTTAAATTAATTACAAACTCACCCTCAACAAAACTAACCTAACCACTCATTCATTAAATTTGTTCAACCGTTAGCATTAATTTCATCTTAATCTACACTTGCTTACATTAACATGGGTAATTTAGGTTAGATTAGTTTTGTTGAGGGTGAGTTTGTAATTAGTTTAAATTAGATCTGGACTTGATTGAAAAAGATTTAGTTACAAAACAGTTCCAAAACTAAAAAACCTGCAAATTGCAAAAAATGGTAGTTACACCTGTAATTTGTAAAACTGTGATAGTTCATACCTCCTTTCTGTAGTTTTCCCTAAATAATATTGAGGAAAAGAAAATGAGATGAAATCAATATTTCTTTTATTATCTATTCAGAACCTCATGAAAATTGTTAGACCAGTAATATGAATGTTGTCAAGTTGGATTTGTTCAGCTGGTGTATTTCCATGTCTTATATAAAGGTGGCCATTTATATAACAGGTATGATAGACATCTATATATATAACAGAATAGGATTGGGAGCGTCGCGACGCTCTTGATCGGTTCGGTTCGGTCCCGGTTGGTTCGGTTCGATTTGAAATCGGCCGGTTCGGTTTGAAACCGGTTGATTCGATTTGGTTTTAAATGTTAGTGGATCGGTTCGGTTTTAATTTTTTGGTTTCAAATTTCAAAAAATCGATAACTAATAATTTGGTTTGATTTTTAATTTTTCTCGAATAGAACCGATCCAAACCCGTCGGTTCGACGGATACTCTGCCTTGTGTCTTATATAAAGTTGGTCATTTGTTCAGCTGCTGAAACTTCGTATAAATTGACCATCTAATGAGTCAATTTATAACTATTTCAAACTCTGTAACTTAAATTCCTTATCTGCTGAATAATGCCCCTGCCCCTTTGATGAAGGGGATTTCAAACAGGTTTTTAAGCAACATTAGATGTCGATCAAGATTTATGAGCAGTTAAAGATCAGAAAGACATGGATCTAAAGTTCGACCTCTTTTTAGTATTGGGCTTGTATTTTTTTTGAACTGAGATCAAAATGTCAAATGTTCGACAGCTGAAAGATACAAATGTGCCTAAACCAAGTTGTCAACAAGATGTGATTAGGCGATTTCATGATAACCATGTTCGGTACTTTGTAGTGTTTGAACTAAGAAAAATGAATGTGACTTGAAGAATAGATATCTTAAACTTTTATAGTCTCTGTTGGATTTAGATTAAAAGGAGTGGGAAAATAAATTTAGTTGAAAAATAAAACAAAATATGTTTGATTTATAGTAAAAGCAAGCCTTAAAGTTGTGCAAATATATTGATGTCAGTTAGAAGAAGAGTCAGCGTAAATTCAGCTATAATTATAAGAATGTAAATGAAGTAAGAGATCGAGAAAAAATTATAACCTAAAGAGTAGGCCTTAAGATGTAAATTTTTTATTCATCTAGAAATTTTATTATTTGGTCATGTAAGTATTTAACATATTGTTCTTCGTGATGTTTGAATATCGTATCGTATTAGCTTGGTGTTGTAAATCACAATTCTAACTTAATTCATTATTATTATTATGGGATAAAACCCAAAAGGGGCCCTGAACTATCACTACTTACCCAATTGCGGTCAGAACTACCACGATTTCCAAAAAGGGTGCGATGAAAAAAAAAATTAACTGATTTTCTAAAATAAAATTTACCATTACATTTCTAACCTAATATTATTATAAAACTTAGATTTGTGTGCGAAAATTACGTCATTTGGTTATCAAAATAAATTATATCATTTTGCGCACATAAAGAAAACGACGTCTTTTGATAACTAAATGACGTAATTTGCGCACACAAATCTAAGTCTTATAATAATATTAGGTTTGGAATGTAATGGTAAACTTTAATTTAGAAAATTAGTCCAATTTTTTTTTTCATTGCACCCTTTTTGGAAATCATGGTAGTTCTGACTGCAATTGAATAAGTGGTGGTAGTTCAGGGCCCCTTTTGGGTTTTTTCCCTATTATTATTATTTAAAATCAAGACACGAGAGGCAAACAAAAAGCTACATCTTTACCCAATGATGCATTCTCGTATGACTTTGGAATTTGATAACATCAAAATAAAATAGAGTCACAGTAAATAATTAATAAGTACTATTTTCATATTACTTTTACTTTAACACTTTTCAAATTTAGAAAATAAGAAGTTTTATTTATTTTTAATTTAAGTTTTAGTTTTATCATTTTTAAACCAAATACAATTTTAACATTTCTGTTCTTGGATATATTTTTCGCTAGTAATTTTTTTTGAGGGGGTATAAGGTTTCTCTGTGATGTTATTGTTAATGAACATTAAGGCTGTGTTTGGTTCAGGAAAAATTTGGCGGAAAGAAAAATTTGATGGAAAATTAGTAAAAAAATTTGTTTGGTTAAGATGAAAAATAGGAGGGAAAGAAAATTAGGTGGAAAATTGGATGAAAAATGTGATTCTTATCTCTAACAAATCAATCCAATTAAATTCAATGTATCTCAAATATTTTGAACAAATTCAATGTATAAAGTGATGAAAGATTGATATTTTTCTACATATTTTCCATAAACTTTCTATGATCATGGAAAATGAAATGGATTTCTACCAATTTTTCTTGATATTTTTTTATGAAACGAAATAAGGAAAAATTAAATGAAATCCTCCAACAATTCCATTTCCTTCTAATTTTTCCTCAAACTTTCGTTTCACAAAATTTTCCTTAAACCAAACACAACCTAAAAAAAATAGTATTTGAATGAGAAAAGAATTTGGGATTGCTAACAATGGCGGATCCAAGTGCACAATTGAGGGGGGTCGACAAAATTATTAGACTAAAATATTATTAAATTTTTATTTATATGGACATGAATTGATGTTAATGAACTTAAATTTCAAATCGAATAGTACATATTTTAAAATTTTGAATGAGTATGATAGAATATCAATTTAAAAAGGATCAAATTTATATTTTTTAAGTAGATGATAAATTAATTAGACAAATTTTGAGTATTGAAATGAAAGATCCAGCGGGGTTCGCTGACCCCACTAAGGTCCACATGGATCCGCCACTGATTGCTAAGGCTCTTTTTTAGGAAAATATAAGGAACAAGAAAATGATATGTCAAATTAAAATGAATTCAGTGTTCGATTTTGAAAAAAAAATTGGAAATGAAAATTAGAAAGAAAAAATTATCAAAATACAAAGTATTCAATATCTTTCCCACAAATTTTCATCAAAAAAAAATGAAATAGAATCCATGGATATATATTTTTTTTCCCTCATTTTTTTTCCTCCTAAACCAAACATAGTGTAAAAGACATGAACTGAAGGGAAATTTGTGAGACAAAATGAGTGTTGTTGTGTTGAGGTTCGGCAAAGATCTGAAATAGGACTACGATCTCAATATTTCTTCACTAATCATAGCAACTTGTAGTCGTTACTAATCTTGTATCTTCATCCTCTCATAGCTCCATTTTTATTTTTATTCTAAGTTTTTGTATTAGGATGAGCTTAAATGCTTGGTATATAGCTGTGTGTCTATGGGGAAGGACTTGTATGCATATGGAGGTTTGTTTATGGGGTGTGTGTGTTTGTTATGTAAGATGAGGGGGTGGCATTGTAATTTAGAAAACAATTAAATGCTGCAAAACTCTTCCAGCTGAATAACGTACAGAAAATCGAGAGGCAAGATGCACCTCGGTTTCAATTTCTCTCTCTAGCTCCATCTTCTCCGTTTTCAATCTCTGGTGATTTTTAATTCTTCGGCGTCCTCATACAAAAGCGTTTCACATGATATCAGAGTTTGCGATTGATGTTGAATTATAAACTTGATTTGGGCTTAGGTTGCTAATTAAACTTGTAATGGGTTGATAAATTGAGCTTGTAGTATATTTGACCGTAGTAGGATAGAGTGTGACCTAGAAATTTCTAGATGGAGTAGTTAGATAGATGGTAGATAGTAGATGGTAGATATTAGATAGTAGATGGTAGGTGGTAGTTGGAGGTTGATAGAAATGCTAGATCCCTCCTAGGAGTAGTATAAATAGGAGGCTTGTCTTCACTTGTAAATCATTCTCTCACAAATACAATTCTCTCTTTCAAGAGTTCTCTCTAAAGCTCTCTCTCTTTCAATTATTCAAGTCTCTTCCAACAAAGTGGTATCCGAGCCACAAGATCCTTTCAAAAAAAAAAATGGCGAGTGGAAGAATGGTCCCCTTTCAAGTTCCGGCTCTAAACAAGTCCAACTACGATAATTGGAGCATCAGAAAGAATGCGATTGAAGTTAAATGGATCTACAAAATCAAAAGGAATGTAAAAGGAGAAGTGGAGCGCAACAAAGCAC
Organism: Kalanchoe fedtschenkoi; assembly: GCA_002312845.1. NCBI lineage: Eukaryota > Viridiplantae > Streptophyta > Magnoliopsida > Saxifragales > Crassulaceae > Kalanchoe > Kalanchoe fedtschenkoi. The sequence continues at coordinate 431,120 of NQLW01000050.1, read as the reverse complement.
GATTGGTGGCGAAAGGCTACAATCAAAGACCATGCATCGACTATGATGAGGTATTTGCACCCGTAGCTCGTCTCAAAACCATTAGACTTATAATTTCATTGGCGGCCTAGAATACATGAAAAATCTATCAAATGGATGTGAAATTCGCTTTTTTAAACGGGTTTCTAGAAGAGGAAGTGTACATCGAACAACCATCGGGTTTCGAGAAAAAAGGTCGAGAAGATAAAGTACTCAAGCTAAAGAAGATGTTATACAAGCTTAAACAAGCACCACGAGCTTGGAATAACCGTATCGACAAGTACTTCCAAGAGAAGAACTTCACCAAGAGACCCTACAAGCATGCACTCTACATAAAGAAGTTAAATATGTTAATCATCTGTGAACAGAGTGCAGAAATCCGTTAAAAAACTAATGGTGTGCACTTTATTTGGAAAACACAATATTTTAGATTGTAATATTAGAAAAAGGTTTATAATTCGAGGCCCGTTTTCAGGATTTTTTTCCTAAATTTTATTCTTTGTGCTTTATATTTAGAGTTTTGAAATATGAAATATGAACTCTAAAATATGAACTTTGTACTTTGAACTTTTATACTTTGTGCTTTACGAAAAAAGTTTAAAAACATATTGAAAATGGATCTTAAATTAAATGTTATATTTTTTACAAATGAATATGAAATTTATATTTTTAAAATTAGCAATATACTTATAAAAATTAATTTTAAGAACTAAAAATAAAATTAAATGAGTTTGCGTTACGAGAGAGAGAATCTGTGACATGTGAAAAACACGTTTTAGAAAAGTACATTTTACATTAAATCATTATACCCCCACCTCCTTAAGCTACGCATCGCGAATTCCTTAGATCTCCGTCTATTTTTTGATCTGACGGTTGAAAAATGATTTAAGTACATTTGTGAGTGAAAATAGTATTTTGAACTTTCGGTCGCGTCTAATGATAATGTGCTACATGTCCCACTATATGCATTTCTGACCACTTATTGAATGACAAGTATCTCACTGTCTCCTTTTCACTCCACTCACCATATTCCCGCGAATTCGGATACACCACGTGCCCCACTACTTTTTCTCTCAACTAATCAGAACATGCCACCTATCACACATTCCCTCTCTTTCATGGACTTAAATTCATTACTTCTAATTTTAGTTTTTAAAATTGATATATCTATTTAAATTTATTTTTTACAAATGAAAACTCAAAATCATTTTTAAAAAATTACAATCTTTAAATTAAAATCAATTTGTATAATTTTTGTTCACATTTTAATAATTTTTTATTTAAAGTTCAGAGATTGAAATGTGTAAAGTACATTGAATGTGTAATAATTCAGAATTTATCTAAACTTTTGGTTCTCGATGAACTATATACTTTTAATCGATGTACTTTTTTAAAAAATATCAAAAACCAATTCAATAAAGATCTTAAATTGAAGCTTATAATATTTAACATTAAAATATGAATTCTTTTAAATAATATCTTTGTAATTAGATAAACTCAGGTGAGTGAAATTGAAATAAAGATAAATAGGAGAGAGAGAGTGTGCGCACACATACGTCTCATGCCTGCTTTTCCGACACATGTCCATGTATGTGCAAAGATATATTTAATCTCGGACTTATTTGTCCCTCTGGACACGGGTGAAGTTGTGAGCATGGACACTTGGTGCCATCTAGGTGAATCTAAACAAAATTGGACAACAGACCTATTATCATATTTACAACTATGAAGGACAATAGGTATGATGTACAATAGTTCAAATTTGGGACCAGTTCTATAACCATTCTTGCAACTATGAAGCGTGATAACTAATACACCTATTATCACGCTTCATAGTTGCAAGTGTGGTAATAGACCTGTAAATAAAGGGCCACGATTTACCTGTAAGCGTGATCAATGGTTCACAATATACTCTAACCTGACCATATATATATGACTTCAAAGAGAACTGGGATCCATCCTTATGTTGTTTTCCTGCTGGTAAGTTTTTGAATCTTCTCTTCTCTTGTATGTGTGTTTGTTATCAAAATTTTGTATTATAATATTGTGTTTGGTTTGCATTGTATGTGTGGTTGCTATCAATTTATGGGATAGCTTAAGATCACTACTTGGTTTATTTGAAGTTTGATGAACTTGATGAAAAGAGATGAAGTTGTTGTCAAAGGTTTTTACTTGGATGAAGGAAAGTCTTTTGGCATAATCTAGGTCAAAAATTATTTTTTGTAAAATTTAGTAGATTATATTTTTTTTGGTAAAAGATTGGTTTTATTAAAACAAAGAGCACAAAAACAGAAAACACAAGAGACACCCACCACCAAAGCCTGAATACTTCCCCAAATAAAAAATAACATAAACCTGACACAGAACACATAAGAGCTAAAGAACCCACCAACGGGACTAACCAAGACAAACAACCTAGAAAAATAGCCACCAACCAAACAAGGGGTGGGGAACAATAATACCACAAAGGATAAGCTAAACAAAAGAAAACAGGGTGGAAGTGGTCGTCGGGGAGGCAAACACTGTTAGAGAAGATAGTTGTCTTTCAAAAATTGCAATTTTCACTTTATGTCGATGAATCTCTTTACTTTTGCCTCATAAATTTTGCGAGATAGCAGGCTTATGATATCTCTCACAACGCCGCTCAAGTTTGGCAGATTATAGTATGATAATAATAATAAAAAGGTATATTGTTGATATTAGGAAGTAAAATAAATTGAATTGTGTTTTGTTAATGTGTTGCTTAACTTGGGCATTTTTTATATTAGAAACTTAGTTATACAAATTTTGGCACTAATTTTATTCATATAAGATTTTTCTTAATAATAAGTTTATTAAATAATTAAAAAATATTAAATTAAGTTAGTATTAAGTGATAACATTTTTTATTGTTAGAAGTGTTGAATTATATAAAGGACATTAAGTTATGATTAATAATAAGGTTTTACATAGGCACTTTATTTCATCTCGCAAAATAATCAAGAATAATAAATTTTTAGTCATTCGTAAATATAAAATGACATTTAGGATTTCCTAACGAAAAAGTGACATTCCACCTTCAGCAAATCATTACTGGTGGATTGCATGTCTGATTTCATAGTTTAGTAATTAATATTAAGTATTAGGATATCAACAAAAATGTATATATCACATGGAAGCATGTCTAGTATGTCATGCAATATTGTTTATAGACGTGTAAATATCAAAATGTGTTTTGTGGCCCCTTTACACACGTTTTTACCAATTAAACAATTTTCATCGATTAGGTTAAAATACGTTACCCAACATTCGTTCACACTAGTCGATTAGTGAGATGCGATGAGTTGTCAATAAATGTTTTCGAATCACTTGAGCGACGAGTCCATAAACAGGCAAACCAATTTTATGAATACACTCAGCGACACGTTGAAAGACTCGAAGAGACTTATGTGCATTGTCTGTGTAAGAAGTTTGGCATGATGCTAGGCTAACGGTACCTGAAGTTCATATGCATCTTATCATCAATAATTTCTACATGAAGCACATTGTGTGGTACTTTCACAGCAAGCAACTCGGTGAAAAGTCACCATAGGATGATGATGCCAAAACAAGTAACCAAAATGTTGCTCCGGCTGCCGACGATATGCCCAAACCTGATGACATACAAGGAATGTTAGACAACATAATGAAAGTTTATATAATGATGCAGAAGACGCATCAGATTAACTAAAACACGCGTCAGAGACTCTTTTATTTCCTAGGTGCGAGGACTTCACAAAATTGACAACGATTCTCAAATTATACAATATAAAAATGAAATAGTGTTGGAGTGACAAGTCTTTCACTATTATAAATAGATTTCACTATCAATTGTTTATTTGTAATACCATTAACACTTTGACTTTTATTAACTAACGATTTTAATATATATGTTTGCAGTTCTGTAGCATGGATCACAGACCTTATCAAGTTTTAAATATTGCCCTGATTAAAGAGGAGATCGCGTAACATGTAGTGGATGTCCACCGAATGACTATATCTTGTAGTATGTAGGCTAGCCGCCGTTGTTGTATACTTTATGTACTTTTGTGACATTTGATTTATTTATGATATATTGAAACATATATTTGATGTATTTTAAATTTCAAAATTTTTATTGCTTTTTGTTTTAATTATTTGTATCGAAGTAGAGTCAAAACACGAATGTAAGTGAGCCAAGAAGTAAAAAAAAATAATTGTCATATAAAATATAAAAAATGATATTAATATAATTTTAAAATAAATATGCCACGCTTAAGTACAAAGCATGTTAAAAGATTTATTATAAAATAATTTATTACCCCGTTTCTTACTCGAAAGTGTGATAATAGGTGCACCGTATTTTATCACGCTTCTATTGAACGTGGTAAAAGGTGGTGCACATATTACCATTCTTAGGTGTCGTTCTGTAAAATTAAGAGCTGAATGTTGAATACTGTATGAAATCTGAATGGTCGAACTACTGGTTAGACCACTTCTGACTGCTGAATGATTTAATTTCATCTGGAAAATCACTTTTTGAACATCTAAATATATTATAATTTTAAACATATGAATGTGACATAAAAATTACATCAAGAATGAATTACTAATGTGCTCCAAAGTGATAATAAATTGAGAGATACAAGTCCAGTTCTTCCTCAGATCTAAATATAGCACCACATTTCGCTCACTCTTCTTCGGCATCCCACTGCCATTGTCAATCTTTCCATTCACTTTAAATTTAGCTAAGGCTTTTTCAGCCACCTTAGCATCAATTTCATGTCCGCATCCACTCAACTTTGGAGATGAGTCCACACTCCTCTACCGCATAGCCTGGAAAGCCGCCCTCATATTCTCCACATAAGTCTTGTTAACATAACCTTCAAGAATTGAATTCTACAGCACTGAATCCAACACAAGACTTTCATCAAACACCGTCCTTGCATCACCCATATCATCACACACACCATATAAATTAATCAAGGGATTCGCTACATGCACGTTACGACCAAATCCCAAATTCAAAACCTGAGAATGCAACTCCGTCCCATCAAACTCCTTACCCGCAACCACACCAGCCTGTCCAGGACTGGACACGTTGTCCAACAATCTCTACAAAACCCCCAACACCTTGTCCAAGCAACTGCCCTACACCTAAGCCTTCATTAGTCCGTTGTACATAAATCCCAGTTTGGACTGACGAAGCTGTAAGAGTTTAACCAATTATTGAAGGTGAGAAGTTTGCTTGCTTCGTAGTGTTCAATGTGCAGGTCCTTTCTACAAAAACATATAAAAGTGAGCGGCAAAAATAATGGAGCTCCGGCTGTACTTGCTAGTCGTCATTAATCAGACAATGGAGACGAAACCCAGACAAATTTGACCGTCTGGTGCGAGCCGGGAGCTGAGTCGAAGAGCTTCTTGGTGAATTGTGTGTTGTGTTCCATCGACATGCTATGAGAGGCGATGGGTCCAGGGTTCATCTGGATTTTAGAAGAGCATTGACCAATTCATATATGTATTCAGATATGATATTGAGTGGGAATGATTCAGACTTACCAAATATTCATTAAGCATAAAAAACAATTATTCGGTTCACTAGATGCTTATTATAATAAGAGACAATCTTTTAATAAAGCCCAATAAAAGCAACAAGACAAGGTCTTAGTACTCTTACCATTTAACACGACATCATTTATCACCCTCATCAAACGTGATATATGCTCCAACTGAAAAGTGGTAATAGGTTTCATGTTGTACTAGCTCCGCCTCCTAATTATGTGTGTTTGATAAAGTGGCAGCGCTGTAATTATATAGTCATGAAATGATTTATCTCGTCAATGACCAAGGAAATCTCAAGAGGCATTCTTCACAGCAAAGATTCCATGACAACTTGGAGGACATTGTTAAGGAGGTACACAGGCTCACATAAATCCAAAACTTACGCATGAAATTTATACCATTACCCAAGGAGACATGGCCATTACAGTTTATCTGGAAAAATGGATCAAACTTTGGGATGAAGTAGACTCATTCTTGGCTGAAGATCCTGAGTATTAGATTAGTAGCAAGGCCAAAAAAAAAGCATGTGATGTCGTTTCTTATGAGGCTGAATTAGAGGCACTACCAAATAAGGACACAAAATCTTGACCATGAGGAATTTTCCTAACTTAGATGAGGTTCATAACATGATTTCACAGGATGAACTTCAAAAAGAACTGACTGAAGGCAGTTCCATTATGCCAGAAGCATCATTTTTTTATGCTTATGGTCCTCAAAATTATGATCATGGAAAGGGATAAGGCAGTAACACATATAAAGAAGGAAATTTTAGGGGCAGAAGCAACAACTAGGAAAATTGGGACTGTGGTTTGAATGGCCATATTAAAGAAAATTGCTACAAGATTATTGTATTTCCTTTTAACTATAAGAATAACAAGCACAAATGTAGAGGACCTAGTGACTATAATGGTAGTTCTGTAGCTAATAATGTTGTTTCAAGCAACACTATGGAGGGCGATAATGAACATCAAATGGTTTAAACAATTGGGAAGTTTACTTCAGAGCAAATGGCCCAGCTACATGCCTTGATTATTCAGCCAAAGAACACTTGCAATGTGACCTCAAAATATGTATACCATATGACAGGTATTGCTTGCAATACTTCAATTTCCATCATTGACTATATCATAGATAATCGATAGTGGTGCTATAAATCATATAGCACCACATGTTATTACATTGAATGCAGTTCAAAATTGCAAAAACCATGCTTAGTAACTTTACCAGATGGGTCTTCAACTAAGATGCATTTTAAAGGGAAAAGCATGGTTAACGATAAATTGGTGTTACAAGATACTCTCTTTATATTCAACTCAACCCACTAACAGTTAGCCAGTTAATTTTTGATACAAACTACAGCAAAGAATTTGTTGATAGTAAGTGTTTGATCCAGGACCAAGCACTACAAACCTCCGTTTTGGTTCATGATCTGTACAACTTAGCATTAGAGGCAAAAATAAAGAGAGCTTGTCACTAAAGATGACAGCATCCTCAGATGGAATTTTACACTTGGCCATTTCCCCATCAACAAGCTACCTCAGTTCATGTCAAAAATGTTAAATCATGTTCCTGCTTCATTACCACATGAAGAGTGTTTTGTGCATCCTTTGGCAAATCAGATTAAACTGCCATTTTTTTCTAGTCATATACATACCCTTTCTTCTTTTGAGCTAATACATAGTGATGTATGGAGACCATTTTCCTTGGAGACTATGCATAGCTCAAAGTATTTTCTTACTTTGGTTGATGATTTTTCTAAAATTACTTCAATTCATATGATGAAAGAGAAGTCTGAAGTTACATAGTTCATGAAGCATTTCTTTAAATTTTCCTTTACTCAGTTTGGAAAATAGAATTAGTGCTTGAGGACGGATAATAGGAGTGAGTTCTTCAGTACTGACTTAAACCATTTTTTGCTGGGAAAAGAATGCTTGTGTTAGAATCACATGCATAAAATAAAATTTGGATTTATGAATCGCAAGATACGAGTCTGGATCTAGAACACCATAAACAATTTTATGATTTTGGTAATCCAAATTATCAGATACAAATTTGGATAAAGATTACCTTTTACTTACAATTATTAATTTCAATTCAAACTACCGGACGCAATCTTGGATCTGAATTGAAACCCAGAAACATACAATAATGCGATATAAATTACCTTATTGTGGAAGTTGTTCAGTTGGGTTACTTCATGACTCTATTGGCATTCACACATAAGCAATGGATACAGCAGCTGCGTGCAGAAGCACAAGCAGAGGGGATTGTCCTTACGTGCGCATCCAGCTCAAACATTAAAGAATTTCTTGATCCGCACGAGACACCGTTCTTTGGAGAACTTCCACATACTGCCTATCCAGAAAAATTGAAAATTAGTGGCATGTGCACTAGAGAAGGACGTTGAGCGCTCGGTGATTTGTTGCTTTGCACTGAACCAAAAAAGTGTTTAGCTTCAAAAAAGTTCTTAGAGCCCATCGCTCTAGAATGGGACAATCCTCAGGTGCAGATTCCGACAACTGATAAATTATGTCATGATTTTATTCTTCCAAAGCCACAAGATCCCTAGAAATAGATATTGTTTAACCCTAAGGTTTCTCAATCATTTGAGAAGATGTGCATATTAAAATTCAATGCTTCATATCGATTAATAATGCATTGACCATTACATGATAGATCTAGGTGAGACAATTAATTTTATGTCTTACTTTATTTATTATGGATTCAGGTTAGGACCACTTAAGACAGTTTATACTAATCTTCAATTAACTAATCTCTCTCATGCGAAACTTTGAGAATTGTTAAGAATGTTACAGTGGAGGTTGTTTCCTTATCTTTTTCTTACAGATTTTCATGCATTGAATTAGCTGATGGAGAGCCACCATTTTGGTGGTGGTCGAGTGGTTAGGTGCTGTCTGTCATCCTTGTGGTCTCCAATTCTAATTTCATTGGTGGTTGGGTGCGTGAATTTGTTTTTTAAAAAAATCAGCTGATGGAGAGTTTTCATGCAAAACTAGTCTGGCAGTATTGGAAAGATAAATCATTATGGGCTAGTTTTATGAGAAGAAAGTATAGCATTTTGGTTGCCGACGAGGAGCTCCGCTTGAGGGGTTCGGTGGTATGGCAAGCCATTGTTCCCTTTGTGCATCTTCTTCGTACAAAGGTGACGTGGGCGTTTGGGAGAGGGAGTATCAGTATGTCCCAGGCCTTCCCGAGCTGGGATATGCCTCCCGAGGTGAGTAAAAAGGAGGTGCGATAAGTAGTGTATGACCGCTCTGCACTTATCTTACTGGTCCCGGAGCAACAGCAGTATCCAAACCTCATCACTTTCGACAAGCTGATCGAGGACCACATGGTTTGTTCAGAGCATGCAGATGAGAAATTCACTTTAGCAGCATTTAGGGAGTGGTTGCATCCTAGCATAACTCGAGGAGGCTGAGACTGGGCGTGGGAAGCAATTTTTTACCCTTGAAGGTTTTAGGCTTTTGTGACAGTTGTTTAACAATTCAGTGGCAGTGGATACTTGAGTTCAGAGTAAAGGAATAAACCTAGCGTCATGCTGTAGGTGCTTCTTGGGTGGAGAAGTGGAGTTAATCGATCATATCTTCATTCTGGATGGCCTCACGCAAGAGCTCTAGTCATTCTTCGGTAGATTTATCTTTGGCGGGGTGGTCAGGGATGGCTACGGGGATCTAAAGGTTTTGTTCCCAGTTGTTTTTTTTATTAGAGCACTACAAATACTCTAGTTGAGTTCAAGGCAGTATTAATTGCATGGTCTCCATGTAGCTAAGGTGAGAGGCTTGGTTATCTCAGAAATCTAGACGGACACCAAAATTTATGCAGACACCATGTGGGGGAAGGGCAATTATGTATGGGCGTGCGAGTACATGATGAGGGAAATCTTCTTGGAGCTGGGAGAAGCAAGAGTGTGCCATATTTTTCATGAAGGAAATAAAGTGGCAGACGCCTTGGCGCGGGTGGCTTCGTGCTTTTGAACTGTGAGGACACAATTGATTTTTAGTTTGGGGTGGGTTTTTTATTTAATTTGTATGCATTTTTATTTTTATTATTTTTTTATTCATATCTCACAACATCATAACCTTGAAATTTTTTAAATAATCTAAGTCTTGCTAGATATTTTCTATTCTGTTCTAGTAAATTGATTTCATGCAGATTTTGACAAATTTTTGTGGTTTAGATAGAAGATTCAGTTTGATATCTTGGAAAGCTTCGAAAAGACTTGCTGAAATATGTTGATTCTTAGATTAAGATAATTTTTAATGATTTTTTTGTATAGCCTTGTTGAATATTACCTATGAGCTTATGCCGTTAAAATTATTTTTTAAAATTATATGGTATGAATGACCTATTATCTCTTGATGACATGACTCTTGAAAAGAGAAAAAAGTCTCTCTACAAAAAATTTCAAAAAATCAGAGAGTAAAAATAAAGAAGAAAACAACATGTTTTGGAGAGTCATAGGAAAAATCTTGTATTGTCACACCTTATAAAGTTTAAATTGATAATCTCCTTTGAATATAAACTTGTGTACTAAGTCCAAGCTGATATCCCACTACGAGGAGCGAAATCGTCATTTGAGTATCCCTGTGTATACCTGACATGTGAAGGGTAGGCAATGTTATGCATGACTAGTAGGTAGTGTTTGTCCAGTTCATATTATTGACATTATTATTATTGATTATTCTTGAGAATGGCTAATGCATGAGAGATAGGTGCGTACTGAAAAGCTAAATAAGGTTGATTCTCATGAATTTGGCTTTATCGTACCTATTTGTTGCATATATGTCATATAATTTTAGTTGTAGATTTGGATGGTGGATATATAATGATGTAAGGAAACATTAAAATTGAACTACAAATGATAAGATACATCATTTTCTATCCTATGCTTCTTGATTTTTATTACTTTCTCGAGAACAATCATTAGTGTGGATATTTGATGAGACAAAACTATTCAATCTATTTCGCACCTAATTCATCTAATTCTTGATCGTTTTAGAGTTGCATTTAATGGGTTTAACAAATTTTCATGTTTCAAGACGAATTTAGGTCTTACTGAAAAAATGTCCTAAAAGGGAGTTTTTAAAATCAAAGATAGACAAAATTGGATCAAAAGAAAAAATTCATTGTTTGGCTGGGCGTATAAATATGCTGAAAAGGAAGTTTTTAGATCAAAGATGAACTATATCGGATAGAAGGACAAAATTCATTGTCTGGCTGGGACAAAAATATGCTAAAAAGGGAGTTTCATATTCTTCAGTGCATTCATAGCAATAGTAAAATTATTTCTAGAGGTGATATTGTAAAATTCAACGAATTTCTAATGTTGATGATTTGTTCAAGAATGCCTCTTTACCATTATAAGTAAGACTTATAAATAATTGATCTTATCTTTGTGTTCATCATGAGCAACTGATAAGCTGTTAACTAAATCACATGCTTATAGGATATTGATTTTTTTGGGAGCATGCTATTATATTTAGTAGTTCATTAATTAAGGTCATATTATGGCTTGAACAATATGTAACTCTCATTTCATGAATAAAAAGCTGTTTATAGGTCAATAATTACGTAACTTGATTGCGAGACTTTATTCAACAAAATAATAACATTCTAAGTGTCTTTAGTCGATAATCATTGTATGGAATGTGATGATTGTCAAGACGATCATATGGATTTGTTGATGAGCATGTTTCATAAGTTATTAGTAATGGATACCATACTAATGATATGGATTCGTATTGGAGAATATATATTGAATCGACTCAGTTTTAAGATCATTGTAAGGAATTTTATTATCAGTATATCTTACATGATATGAGTATAGCTCTTAACCTTAGTTGGTCATATTTTCCTACTTGGAGTAACATGCTTTGATATCATCAAGCAATCAATTAACTTCGTAGTTATAAAAGTGATAGTAGGGTATGTTATTAATCTTGATGAGGAATATGAGTCAACAAGATAGATCTATCGCTCTCATTTGATGAGAGAAATATCTTATGTGCCTCTCGATGAGTTGAGACTAAGAAAATACATGGTCATGCTCAAACGATGATATATCACTCATTTGATATGTCAATCTTAGTCGGAGATCGAGAAACATAGATGAGTCTAATAAGGATACCATGTCATCCTTTCTTATGGTCATTCAAGATATTGCTAGACAAATGAATTATTTGTAACTGGTTTATGTGTAAGTGGAAGATAGTTACTGTTTGCCCATTAAATTAATTAATTAACTCATATTGACTAAGATTTTTGGTTACCTCAAGAAATAACTATCATAATGCCTTATTAGGGGCCGCGTAAGATCAGTGGGTTTTTTCCGTAGCTAAATCAGAAATAACTATAGGGTCGCATACAATTGAGTGACAATTATAAAATTGGTAAAAATGGGCACGGAAATTGTTGTTGTGAGCTGAAATGACTTTTGCAGGGGATTCAAAAAAAATAAATCTAATATAAAAAAAATTAGCACTATAGACGGCGTGTATGAACTAAAAGCGCATTCTATAATGTATACATATATTTTAATTAAATAATAAAAATAAAGACGACAGATTTAAAGTAAATACAATAAACTGCGCTTGTGAGTCTTAAGCGTCATTTGTATGTCCACGAGTAGAAGGTGCACAGAAGATTTGTTTATAGGATGCTTGTGTTTATTATGTAAAATTGTTACTGCTAAATAAACAGAAAGTTGATAGGCAAAACGCGCCTATGTTTCTCTCTAGCTCCATCTTCTCCGCTTTTCAAATCTCCGGCGATTCATGCGTCTCCGGCGGTCTCAGACAGAGGCGCTTCACAGTGCAATGGTGAAATGGTAGGAGATTGGAGATGAATAAAGTAAGTAATAACTAATGGGAATAAACACATTCATTTTGCTCACGAGACCTTTTTTTTAGGTGACGTCAGGAGACAAAGAAAACCAATAGCACACACCCAAGCATGAAGAATTTGATCTCCTAATTTGGGATGACGAGCAGCGACTTCATCAAGATTCACGAGACTTGTTCAAGAAATTCTAGAGTAGACGTGAATCATGGACATCACTTATAAGAATATGTTATGTGTCGCTGAAAAGTCAAAGTGATATGTGACAAACATTCATTGATTTTAATTTTTTCTTAATTTTTCAACGTGACACGTCAAACTGTCACGTGACAGCTCCTAAATGGTTTGTCCATAATCCATCTAAGAATGTCTCAACTTGTTCATATATTTGTATTATATTACGAGTAAAAGTACCCGTCGTCCCGACGGTTCGGTTCGAGAAAAATTACAAATCAAACCAAATTATTAGTCATTCTTTTTAAAAATATGAAACTGTAAACCGAACGATTTTTAAAAATTTGAAATCGAACCGAACCGAACCAAACCACAGGGGACGTTGTACAGGCATCCTATTCTGTTACATATCGAACCGATGAGTTCGGATCGGTCCGGTTTGAGAAAAATTAAAAATCGAACCAAATTATTAGTCATCGATTTTTTAAAATTTGAAACCGAAAAATCGAACTGATCCACTAACATTTAAAACCGAACCAAACCAATCGATTTCAAACCAAACCGAACCGAACCAACTGGAACCAAACCAAATTGACCGATTTCAAATCGAATCGAACCGACCAACTGGGACCGAACCGAACCGATTGGGACCGAACCGAACCGCGACGCTCCCCATTTTATTCTGTTATATATATATAGATGTTCTTTTGTAAATCAGAATTTATTGAGAACTGTAAAATCAAATAAGTATATCAAATTTAAATGAGTTACCAAATGCTATTATATATATTCTAAATTTAGAACACTTTTGCTGATCCTGAATTTTATCCGTGTGAGTGATTGACACGAAAAAAAAAGTAGCCGTGTGGAAGGAGAAAAGGGTTGACTCTCTCCAAAAACACCACTTTGGAAAAATCTCCATATGATTTGTTCCGACTTTACTTTAATATCAATTAGTTGGAGGGCAGGGCCTTTTCTTCTTCTTATTATTATTTATTTCGATTTTTTAAAAAAAATATATAGAGAGAGAGAAAAGAGAAATGAACACCTTAGAACACCCGTCCATGTTCGATCAATAAATAGTGGTAATCAGCATGTAATAGGCTTATTTTAATCATTACACTTGTCCATGTTCAATCAATTGATTATGCTAATCAATATGTTGGAGCTTATTCAATCAATACATTATGGTGCCTCCTCGTCCCTTTGTTATATTTACGGTACTTGTTTATTTATTTATTGGACAATACTCCCTCCGTCCTATTTTACATGTCAATTAATCGAATTTTTTTGTCAATTTTTTACTTGTCACTTAACAATTTTCAGTGCATATTTATATCAACAACTATCTTAGAACTTCAAACATTAATCACTTCATTATCGTAATCAATAAAAAATTATTCATCACCAATAATAATCTACCAATTTTACCTTTTGCACGAATTTTTTTTAAAAATCAACCACTCACTCGTTAAATTTATTCAACGATTATCATTTATTTCACCTTAATCTACTCAAATTAATATTAAACGACATGTATTAGAGGACGGAGAGAGTACATATTAGAGGTTATTAATTATGAATAAGGTGTTGTCTAACTATTTTCACATCATAGATTCAAATTTTGATGAAACCTCATAAGCAAAATAAGTAAAAATATGTTGAAATTGCGCGTGAATTGGCCGCTACGAGTTAATAGGGTGCAACCCACAAAACCGAACTGGTTACTAATCGGTCCCCTAACATCACGGATACTCCCCCTCAGTTCGTATACTATGCAGCTCCATCAACTCATAAAAAACCCAGGATTTGATTGGTTGTCAATGGCTACAATCCGGCCTCTATTTTATATAAAATCTTTTCTGATTGCATACAATTCAACATAGCACAACTTTAAAATGAAGAACAAAATCAACATGACAGCCAAAATCCCAAATGTTAAATTATGGCCTCATTAATAGAACCTCTCAGCACCTATCAACTTAAATATTTAACTCAAACCCAGCCATCATCTCCGCACCCACAACGACATGAAGCACTCAAAGAAAGCAAAGAAGATCCAACATCCTGGCTACTCCAAATTCTCATCCTTACTCGCCTGCTGCTTTGGCGGTGGTCAACCCTCTGCTAAAAAGCTCGCCTCTGATCATAATAAGAGCCGCCGCCACCACCACCGCCACAGGTGGCTTCTTTCCCCATACTGGTCTCATCACATCAGGTTAAAAGAGTCTGCTGCTTCAGGTTCTAAAACGCTCCCTCTTGACTTATTTGGTGCCTCATCACCCATGACCATGACACCCCCAAAGTCTAAGTCATTTGCTGCCGGCGGGGCTGCTCTGGAGCCTGACATCATCCATGTTGTCGACAAAGCGGTACATATTTTTGTATTACCAAGCTGACTGTGAACCTGTCTCAGTACAATCTAAGCGCAGTTACTCAATTAATAATAATGAAACTAAATACATAATAATATATATATATATATATAGTGTAGGGATTAAATGACAACGGTAGCTTTTTTATTTTTTTATTAATATAAATTACAACTCATATTCCTACCATCAGAATTTGAACTTTAGAGATGGCAGGAATCACCACTCACCCACTTTAAGGGCTACGCCGCTGATGACTTTACATTAATGAGTTTCCCGGAAATGAAAATGGGTTCGAACAATGGCATCTAAAATTTGAATTTCCTTGTTTAAATTCAGGGCAGTATCATATCAAAAGAATCATCATCTCTCAAATCCTCCTCCAACCACCACCAGTTTGCAGGGCTGCCTTTGCAAGAAGAAGCCAGAAGATCAAACTCGACATGTCCCAACAAAATCCAAGCCCTCAAACGTCTCGACAATTCTTGTTTACCCAGCCGATCCAAGAGCGAACGACTGTCAAAACTGGATCCGTTAGTGGGCCTGTCAATGGTAATGATAACGTTGCTGGTCATGGTCATATGGGGACGAGTCTGCGCCATCCTCAGCATGTCTGCATGGTTCTATTTTGTGTCCTTGTGTAACTCTCACGCTCCAAATGAGATTCTGAATTCCAAACTGGATGTACAACGAGTGAGTACGGGCTCAGCGACGATGAAGGAGTGTAAGAAGAGGATTGTTCTAGATGGCTTCTTGGAGAGGGACAATCGCAAGCAGCTTCAGCTGAATATATGGAATCGAAATGAATGACATTGTTGCTGGCGTGAGTGAGAGTGAGGGATTTGTGATATTCATAATATGGTTACGTTGAGAGCTTAAGAAGTGAATGAGGGAGAGTTGGGTGAGCGAGAGTTAAGTTTGAGGTTAGGGGAGTGTGAGAAGATGTTTTATTTTCTTTGAAGTTAGGCATGGATTAGTTGCAGAGGTGTGGTTGATGGGGGAGGAGGAGAGTGCTGGGCATCTATTCTGGCCGGCAGTTTTTTTGGTGCCATTTTTGTTGATAATAATACATGTAGGGTGTGGATCGAATGTCACATCGATCGAATATGTAAAATGTGAATTAATCTCAATCTTACACTATATTTCATCAAATGAATTAGATTGTTTCTAATTTTTTATTTTATTTACTCTGAACTTCATTAATCTCTTAATTATGTTTAATCAAATATGTCTATAATTGTTAGAAACCCCTAGAAGCTATGAATGTATATAAACTCAAGCTTTATTCATCTCAAAAGTCGTTACAGATGATACAAAGATTGAGTGTTTATATACAAGAGTACAAAGGAAGCGGCTGGAGGAATCTTCCAGTTGTCCACCGTTATAACTGTTTTTCAATAGACAAAATGATGACGTTTGGGCCAAGATAATATTCTTTCCTCTTGAGACCAAACAATGACATTTTGCTGTCTTTAAATGAAATCGTGCTTGCAGCTTGAGCGGCGTTGTTTTTTATGCATTTTGAAAGCAACGGTCCCGCTCTGTGTAGCGGCACCATATCATATAGCTTTATCTGTTAACACTTCTCGCAAGTGGGGCTTGTGAATAAATCAAACAAGCCTAACTTGGGCAGCAATTTGAGGAAGAATGATAGACCAATCAACTTAGTGAATAGATCAGCCGGTCGCTCAGAAGTCCATACAGAATGCGTAACAATTGTAGCATCCCGAACACGGTCTTTAATGAGGTGACAATTGAGATCAATATGTTTGGTTCGCTCATGGAAGACGGGAATATTAGCAATCGCAATAGTAGATTGATTGTCATAATGGAGAGGCACTGGCATGAGATCTTTAATTGTCAAGGATTGAAGAAGATCAAGAACCCATATAACCTCACAGGTCGCATTAGCCATGGACATGTACTCCGCTTTCACACAGAATCTGGAGATGGCTGCTTGCATCTTGCATTTCCATGAAACAAGACTGCCTCCCAGAAAGAGACAGTAGCCAGTGATACTCCGACGAGTGAGAGGGAAAGCACCCCAATCTGAGTCACAGTAGGCTGGCAGTCAAGCTTGAGCGTGAACAGAGTGGAGAAGACCTTGCCGTGGTGCTCGACGAAGATGCTGAACGACTCCTAAAGCCGCTTGCCATTGTGTATCAGTTGAAGCACTCAGATAATGACTGAGAGAATGAACAACATAGGAAATATCGAGGTGAGTGATTGTGAGGCACACCAGTCTACTAATGAGATGATGATATTTCTCAGGATCAGTCATTGGAGAGGCAGCTACATCAGCTAGGTTTTTGGAAGGATCTAGTGGGGGAGAGCTATTTTTCCTGTAGTTAAGCCAACATCTCCAATAATCTGAAGTGCATACTTGCGTTGAGATACCACAATGCCCTTTTTAGATCTAGCTATTTCCAAGCCAAGAAAGTACTTGAGGGCGCCCAAATCTTTGATTTGAAACTGAGTAGCTAGATCTCCTTCAAAGAGTTAATGCTGGACATGGAATTGCCAGCAATTATGATATCATCCACATAAACTAGGAGTGCAAGAAATGAGTCTCCTGTGGACAAAGTGAATAAAGAATGATCCACAGAGGGTTTAGTAAATTCATAGTTCAATAAGGCAATGGAGAACCTGGCAAATCATTACCGGGGAGCCTGCTTTAAGCCATATAAAGACTTGAGTAACTTGCATACTGGATTCCGAAATCGTTTCCTTACTGAAGAAGAGTAACCGGGAGGTAACTTCATATAAACTTCTTCATTTAAATCACCATGTAGGAAGGCATTGGAGACACCCATTTGATGTAAAAACCACCCTTACATGGCTGTCACAGCAAGTAGAATTCTGACTAGAGACATGTTTGCAACATGCGCAAATGTCTCATAATAATCAAGTTCCTCGGTTTGAGAGAATCCTTTGACAACCAGGCGTGCTTTGTACTTGTGAAGAGAGACATCTGCATTACATTTGACATTAAAAATCTATTTGCACCCTACAACTTTCTTAGAAGGAGGCAATTCAATTATTGCCCATGTATGATTAGATTCAAGAGCCTGAATTTCATTGTTAGCTTGAGTCCAGTGGAGATCTTTGCTGGCTAATGTGTAAGATGTTGGTTCAAGAATTTTATCAATAGAAGAGATAAATGACATTTAGGAAGGTGACACACGAGAGTATGAAATAGCATTAGAAAGCGGATAAGATACATGTGCATGAGTAGAAGGTGAAGTTGATGGTAGTCCAATATGAGGAGGTATTACATACTCTTGAAAGAATGTAGGATGTTCGATAGGTCTTGTGGGTCTAGATATTGGTTGAAAAAGTGAAGGAGACGTTTCAATTAATTATGCAGTTGGATAAGAGGTATAGTTAGGAGCAGAAGATAAAGGAGACATGTGAGCAAGAGAGGATGTTTCAAAAGATTCTGTAATATGAGTAGGAGTAGCCATATGAGTAGGAGTAGCCATATGAGTAACATCAAATGATAAGGGGAAAATATAGCATGGTGGATGAGTTGTAGAGGTCCCTTCAACAGTGGGTTGAGAAGTGATATTATAAAGAAGGAAAATATGTTCATGAAATATTATATCCCTTCTAGAGGAAACTTGATAGCGTGTGAGGTTTAACAGTTTATAGACCTTCTTACCAAAGGTGTAACCTATGAATAGACCTTTGAAGGCTCTAAGAGAAAATTTATCTTTAGAAATGTGAGATGTGGAGGCATGACAAAGGCAGTCAAAGAACCTAAGATGATCATAGACTAGAGGTGAACCTGTGACGACTTTTGAAGGAGACTTAAAATGAAGAAGATGTTAGTGTCTGCACATTCAACCAGTTAAATTGACTCGTATTGACTAAGGTTTGGTTGTCTCAAACAAATTTATTTATAATAAGAAATCATAATGTCTTACTAGATGTCACTTATAATCAATAGGCTCTAGCCCGTGGCTAAAGAAGAATAAATCTAAAAGGTTGCACACAATTAAGTATAGGATATTAAGTTGAATGAAAACCAAATAAGATTCGATTCGGATATGATTCAGTTCAATCCGCATCTGATTCGGATAGAAAAGATGGGTACAACCCATAAATATGACCCATGAATAATACCCACTTGGTCTGGCCCATGGGCACAGACCCGGTAAGTCAGCTGATGGGCTTGGCCAGCGGACTGAAGTCTAGAAATCTGGATCTCACTATAAATAAAAGCCTAGGGCTTCTGTTTTCAGAGGATGTCACAATTCTCATTATTTAATAACAGGTAGTGAGAGAGGGCCGTTTTATTTAGTGGACCTAGTACTTCAGGCAGACGCAGTATCCAACACTCGTGTATGGATACCATTAAAGGTGCGACAGCTGCTACACTGAAGAAACGAGATGACTGAACAAGGTAATATGATATTACTTTTATTCTCTTTATGTATTCATTTTTTTTATTTCTCAATTTAGATTTAAATCAATATCTCGGATCTGGATTGAGAATTATCAGATTAAGAAATAGTAATTCGGATATTTGCTAATTCGGATTACCGCTAAAGCCATAAAAATGGTTTTGTTATACCGCGTGATACGGAAATCCAAATTTATATTTGAGTGAGTGATTCCTAACGGTGGTATCAGAGCAAGTTGAAACTGATTCGTATAGTTTGTAGATGATACAATTATTTTTTTATAATTGGATCTGGAAAAATTGAACGAAATAAAAATGAAAAAAAAGATTTTTCAGTATTCATTATTTTGAACATTACGGAACTGAAAATGATTTTTTTAAATTTTTTAGATTTTTTTTGTTCAGAAACGAACCTTGAACTAAAAGGTGTCAAGATTTGTCCCTGAGTCAACCCAATTCAAGTTGACTAAATCAACTCGGTCTAACCCATTACTGAGTCAATTCGCGAGTTAACAGGGATGGCAATTCAACCGAACCGAACCGTTCCCGCCCCGGTCAAGATGGATAATAACCGAGTTGACCATGAACGAACCGAACCAAAAAAAATTGGACGGGTTGGTTAAGGTATGGTATTTTTCATATCCGCCCCGATCTGACTTTAGTTAACCACCCATAAATCGACATAACCATCCCATAATTATATAATTATTTAAATTAAGTAATACACTTAATTCTATAGCACATATTTCTCTAGTAATTATTGATAAAATTTAAATAAAATGCTCAATATGTAATCACAATATAGTATTATGATTCAATGAGTTTGCTTTATCATATTGTGCTTATTATATTTTGCAATGATTATTACTTTCCATCATCAACACTTGCTAACTTTCTTATCTAAGACAAAAAAATCCTTGATAGTAATCAATAAAATCTTGACCTCAAGGCATGCAACATGTTTTCTTTGATTCTGTCATCGGAAGAAGCAAATTATCTAACTGAAAACATAGAAAACATCAACACATTCATGTCTAAAGCTACACAATGAGTTTTATTTCATTTTGTCACCCGCTGAAGCGATGAAGTAGCTATTTTTTATTATCGAGTGAATGTTTGGTTGAAGCGGTGAATCGTCAAGTGTGGCTTTTATGCCATCAGTCTTTATTTTTCTTGTCCAAAACATAGATGACACGATTTGCAGAAAACAAAACCTTAGCCAATGTGTTGCCTCTCATCTCTCATTTATACCAAAGATGACATGTTTTTTCTATTTTGTCTATAATTTTATCTTTACAAAGACTTCTATATTCTGTAATTTATTTTACATTATGTGTATTTTTATGAAGGTCATTACAAGTGATGGGGATGATATAACTTTACTAATGAGAGATCCACTCTCTATTCATTCAGAAAAGAAGGAAAGAAGGATTCAGAAAAGAAGGAAATGTATAAAGATAATTTTAAGAAACATGTCAATATTATTCGTATAGAGGATTCATATATCATATTAATAAAGAATGATTCAAACTTTTTAAATATCTATTAAGATTAAAACAATAAGTCATCGATTCACAGAATACTTAAGATAACAAGAGACCATCTCTCAGTATAGTTCAATAAAAATGACAAAATAAGGCCTATGTACACATATATCTCAATCCCTAAATCAGAGGAAGTGAGGAACCATAATTTTTTTTTTTATCTTCTTTCCATATGACTGTTTGATTTTTCAAAACTTATTTCAACTTTGTGGAAATTGGCAAATCTGGTATCACACCTACATATTACCTATTTTTATCATAAAAAATAATGTGTAATTTTTTTAAAAAAAATTGATGCGTCAAATCTAAACTATCAACAAGTGATAGATGATATCAAGAATCCATGCAGGCGACAACCTACTCCCACCACTATATAGAAAACCTACTTTGTTAAGAAGATTTCTGGCAACAAATTGATTCTTCAATGCAAACTGACGGAAACAATAGTGACACCATCCAATTAATCCTCGTTTCAGCTTTAGCTAATCTGAACATCTATAATTGTCAACAACACAATTTTATGTCAATCACCTATTTCATGCAAGTTCATCTCGAATTTATTGTCAGCAACATCCATGTTGGCTCGATATGAGATATGTCAGTTGCTAAATAGATTTGTCCTTGTATTTAATGACCTGGAGCACTGCTGAATTTTAAGAAGTGTTGGGCTAGTGAAATTCCTTGTACAATAATCGTCTAGATGTATTGGGCTACTAAAATCTGTTGTATGGTAAGTGATTTTCAGGAAGGGGTTTGGTGATTAGGTAAAGTGGGTGGGTGCATGGGCTGAGGGGGTGCTCGATTGAGTCACACCAATGAAGGCAAAATCATTTTAAAATACACATTTTTTTGTCAGGATATAGGTGTAAAATAACTCAAAATCTGCACATATTTTTGTTTCGGCAGCGTTTTAGCCCTTTTTTTAATCAACCTGAGCATGGCTGCAACAACGCTATCGAAAATTTTTTTCCAGTAGGTTTGCAGCGGTTTTCGGTGACATTTATGGATATGTTTCAAACAATTTCCAGCCACTATTACTAGGCAGTTATCCGAGCCACAATTAGGCCATATTTGCGGCCAAACATTCTATCTAGATCTTTGCGGCCATGTTGAGCCCTTTTTGGCTTCCAATTTTTCGGCCACTTTGCAGTTATTTTTCGGCCACTTTGATTAAAAATAAATATTTAAGATCTGAAAAAACTGCATTTTAAATGTAGAGTCAACTCGAATGATGTAAGATGTCTATAAGATGGATGGATGCCTCGAATGATGCTATATGTTCACAAAGATGGAAATGAAGTGTGCAACTCGAGACAAATGATAGCGGTTAATGGTCTATTAAACTCAATGATTGAGTATGATATGCGTCTCAGGTTAAAACTATGTCATATTTAGGTGTTTGATTATAAAAGGTAAGTTTTTATTTTCAAGCCACAAAGTTATTTTATGTCATTGTGAGATTAACACAGAGATTTATAAACAGGACTTAGTTCCTTATATTCAAATATTTAAACTATGACCGAGTTCTAAATCGAGACACATAACAAACTCAACCATAAATTTAGACATCCACCAACTGTCATTATTTATCTTAAAAGTTACACTCTATATTTTCAACTACCATCAGCCTCTAATAATAAAAGTGGATAAATATCAAATATTATAACTGGAGTTGATAATAGGTCACATTAGACACAAACTCGATGAATTCTAACTCAAACAAAAGCGATGGTGAGGAAGAAAAAAAAGAATAATAGAGAAATGAAAGAGGGAAAGTTATGCATCCGGTTTTAGGGCCATTTCTAACCAGGTTCCATTTACCGGGAACAACTTCTGGCAAGCTTTCGCAGGCTTTCTAACTTTTATGTAAAATTTTTTTGAAAGTTTCCCTTTATTAGACGGAACGTCGGCAAAATTTTCCAGCTATTTTTTGTTATTGATTTTTTTTTTGTTAGAAAACATGCATTTTTTATAGTGGATGGACTCGGAAGGCCTCCTCAATCACATTGTTGACTCTTTTCACACCTTTACTCATAAGGTACCTCACACTTGAGCCATCTTTAAAGTGTAAAGTTTTTTCCAGTTAGAATTAGATATATGCTTGTGCAGTCAAAATTTTCGACCTGGCCAATTGCTTTCGTGTGTTTTATTTATCATGGAGAAGCTGAAACTTTTATCGCCTTACCCATATAAATGTCAAATAATATATTGTCATGAAACTCTACACATTATATAATAATTCTCTAAGCTTCGTGAACCTCTTGCTTTTATGGATTTTGGGTTTGTGTTTGTGTTTGGGTTTTGTCTCTTAGAAGAGGAAACTAGCCTCAAAAAGGTTCATACTTTCGAAGTACAATACAACTTTAAGTTTGATTTATGACTTTTATTTGTTCTTTGTTTCATGCACACTACTGTTTTTAGTGCACAATACAATTTTCATTTAGGTTTCATTAAGATGCGTTGTTTGATGGGCAGTACACTTTATATGTTTACTTCTTTATCAGACTATACACACTCTTGGTGCATAATATAATTTTTTAACGATTCATGGAGGTTCATTCAGGGTCCATAGTGCACTTCATTTGTTTGTTTTTTATTTAAAAATATAAATTTTTTTGTGCACAATATAATTTTATTTTGGATTTCATGAAAGTGCATTGTCCGTTGCTGTTTATATTTTTTTATTCGGGTATCTAAATTTTGGTGCACAATACATTGTTTGTTTATCGTTTTATTTTGATTAGATTGATGCAAGTTCACTTTTTGATTCTATGGTGCACTATTTTGTACTATTTTCATTTTAATAGTATATTTTTTAATCCTACACAAAGTGTGAAAAACTTATTTATACTAAAAAGTGGTTGAGATGCATCCTATATGCGAAATTAGATTTCATCTAAAATCCATTTAAACAAATCATATTTATCCCGTGAATGGCTATTTAGTAAGAGATGGCACGCGAGGATAGAAGAAATTTTGTATTTAAATTCGATCTAAAAAGAGAGTATTTTTATGAGGAATGTGATCCAGCAATGTCAAACAATTAGCAGCCACCCAAAACGACGTAGTTTTAGATCGTATTAACGAATATGCTACTTACATGTGTCCCGTTTAATTAAAATCACCCATGATTTGAGAAACCATTCATGTTTTACAGAATACCAACCTTGTTTTTTATAAAACTACGTTGACTGTAAACTTGTCTAGTTACGGTGGATATAGATCCTTTTCATGATTATTAAAACTCCAAACAATTTTATAACTAGGTGGGCTAGATTTTCTTTTTCTTTTTCTTTTTCATTGTCTAGTTGAAGTAAAAATGAGGATTCAACATTTGCATTACACTTGAGATGGAAAGGCAAAGAAAGAGAGTAAGGAGGGAGTTGTTCAAAATCATCATCATGCATCTTCAGATCATATCTATCGCTCTCGTCTTTGCTCAGGTGTGAGGCCAACGCCTTTTCCGCAAGTAGGGCAACTCTTCAACCCAAAGCCTTGGCAATCATAGCATCTGAAGTTTGGATTTCAAACTCAAACTCCTCTTTCTTAATTTAAAACTAATGAGTTCATACCATCTAACTTCAATAAACACGCCAAAATTAGATACTTACTTCCATCTTTCGAATATGTTTCCGTTCTTTTTGTTCTTTCCAGATCCCTGCTTGCCCCACAAATGAACAGAAGTCAGCAGTGTTATTTTACTTGACATAAATAATGAACAGCCATCCACATCTACCTTGCATCCAGGACACTCGACAGCGCCTGTGCTTCCGCAGGTTTCACACTTGTTTATGATCTAAAATAGCAACAGCATCAGCATATAGTCTACTCAGTTAGCCTTGTTTTTGAATCGGTATTACTAGATAAATCCATATTATTCTGACAGTATATCCAAATGAGTTGGATAAGCAAAACTCGCTCACATCAATGGTTGATAAGACTTTGTATATAATAAGTAAGACTCAGAGGTAGATGCATTCTGGGATGAAGCGTTAGAACAGATTGTTATATTAGTAATCAAAGTCCAGGAAAGCAAAAGCAAAAAATATTTTGATGTTCCTATACAAATACCGATTTGATGGAGAATCCGCCGCCACCCGATTTGGAAGCATATGCTGCCACTGACCTCTGCTTTTGGTGGTTGTTAACATGACCAGGCAGCATAAGCTGCTGGAATGATATTGATGGAGCCAATGAAGCCATGCCTACTTTTTAACTCCTCTCATCCTATTTATGTGCAACGCCATCTTTCATTTCTATCTTATCCACTTTTTTTTAATTTGTTAACTCTCCTGTGGCTCATATCAAATAGCCAATAAGCATCTTTCAGCAGACGTTGCACCCATCCTGGATTAATTTTAAGGATGGAAATTTTGGAGTTTATGAATGGGCACACAAATTTCCATTGCCAATAAAATTTGGGATACATTGTAAACTTAGAAATGTGCTTGAATGGCTGTAGAAGGTGGCTACATATCTGACAAAGGAATAGTCAGACTCTAGTTTCTAAACTAGTACAAAAATTGCTATCAGTATACATAGTGTAGGGACTCAGTTGATCTTTGGCTTAGGCCGCCTTGGCTTGAAAACAAACCAAAGGATACCGAAAACAACCATGAAAGCTGGAATTGTTGTGGTGTCAAACTCCACTTGAACTTCCCTCTCCCTTGTGCAGTGAATTGGGTGGAAAGCGGTGATAGTTGCATTCACTTGCTCAACAAAACTGCCATAATAAACATATTACAATTACAATACAAGACTTGCATGAACAAAAAAACAAAACTCAAGAAATCTTAATCAGATATTAGTGATAATGGTACAAATAGTGATCAGTAAAGGATTCGGATCTGGTACTGCAGAGGAAGGAAACATCATCTAAAACCACCTGGTTTTAAATGTTAAGTACCAATAAAATATCAACATGTGTCAATTAAATTATTAAAAATATTATTAACTACTTTATTGGACACATGGCAAACAGGAGGTGGTTGATATAAAACAATACTATGTAGTTTTGACTCGTTGTCATTGGCTTGGCTGCACCAGATCTTAATCCATATGCAAATTAGTAGTATATACATGCTGCAGGACCAATACCTTTTCGAGGCATCATCTAGCGTGGTAAGCAAACGCAAGGCTTCTACATAGCGCAGCTCTCCAGAAATTGTAGCAATCTGGAATCAACAGTAATTTGTTATTCTGCAAGTCTGTTAACTGCCCATCGTAATCTATCAAGGCACGGCAACATTCAATTTTCATCTTCTATAGTTTTCATGTCAAACAACAAAATCATTTTTCTTAAAGACACATTTTATTCATGTTTTCTATATGCATTATATTACAATAAATGCAGTTAATAGGATAATTAACAGATACTCACTCTTCTCCAAAGACCAACAACGTAATTATACTTGTTCACAAGCTCACGCTCCTGGGATAGAAACATTTTGAAGGTTTTCTCAACTGGTGAAGAGTAAGTGAAGGAAAAGTAGTTTCCCACTAAGAAAAAAACACATACTATTGATTACTGGAAATCTAAAATTCCTGAACAGCTGATCACCATGATCTGGTAGTATCCATATTGTATATAGAACTCATTTATATAAGCGAAATAAAACGAAAAATAAGAGAAAACATGGAATACTGCATAAATCATCCCCCGCCCAAATTTCAGGAAATATAAATTTGTAAGGACAAGATATCAAAAAATCATCTATATGTGCAAGGATACTGGTTGGTTCCATGACCAGAAGGCGAACAGCTGAATTAATGAGTTGTATTGATTCATCCAGGGATGTAATGATGTAGTTGCGAGCTATTGTGTCAGATTGGAATTGAGTTACATGCCAGCCTGGGGATGTGACGGATAAAGGATTGCATCCAACTGACCATATCCAGTCCTATACGTAGCAGATGAAAGTTTCAGCAGGGATGTGTCAGACACCCAAGAAAACAACAGTAAATTGGTTCTACTAGAGCACCAGATCGCCTAGTTCAAATTCCTCATGTTTAAGCAGAAAGTAGCTACAATTCTATAATGAGGAGATTCGTGCCACTCTGATCATTTTCGGTCTAAATGGAGTAGTCTATGGATTCATGTTTTCTGTTTTTATTTTTTTAACAATCAATTACAATACGCGTCCTTTATTCCATGAAGCTCAATAAAGAAAATCAGAATTCACCGGTCAAGACTTTGTCATACCTCAACTGCAGTCTCATGGGCGTGACTATAGACAAGATGCAAAGGAAGCAAACCGGCGAGATGTTCAGAAGCAGCAGCTAAAGCAGCTTTTATTGGCTTTCTAAAAAGAGAAAATAAAGAAAAAAAACTAAATTCGATGGCCATGATGGGGACAATTAGAGTAACAATTAGGCATATCCAAAATACTCTCTGGCACACATGACAAAGATGATACAGAGGAGAAGGTGAAATATAACAAACAGTTGCTGTCTACTCAACGAACAAAAGGAGATGAACTGTCCAAATAATAAATTAATGCGCAGATCATTTACAAACGAAAGAAACATAGCACAATGTAAAGACCACGGTGCCACCCTCGATCCATTCAAATGTAAACTCTTGTTATATGTTCTGTCCTCCCAAATTATATAACAATTTGAAATTAATAATACAAGGAATATTGTTCGTAACCATTAGAGGGTTAAATTTTTAGAAGGTAATGCTTGGAATATAGCAGGCATATAGCTCTATCACTCGACATCTTACAAATGGCTGAAAATGGAAAATGATCTTGGCTTCGCCATAATCTGAATATAGCCTACCCCATGGCTTCAATACATACAGGTAGTTGCAACTAAAATCTGGTGACAAGCTATTGTAAAAAACAGCTATAATATTTTGAACACCGACTCATATGTTACCTCCTTACACCCTACTAAGTGAAATCACCAGAAGAGCTACTCAAACGAGCCATATTAGTATAAATGAGCATGTATGAAAACAAAAAAAATGTACCCTCGACACTAACTGCACGGGCCTCTACCTTAAATCCCACAGTACTGAGCGGCCATTACATTGCAGGTGGCTTTCCCAAGATGGTTCCTCTGACTGAACAACAACAATCATATCAGAAAGAGATTTTGCCTGGTAGTGCTTGTCTATCAGAAGCGGTTCACCATGAATGAACCAAAAAACTGGAACTTCTAACGTGGATCGGCTATGAGCATGTGACCCTGCAGCATGTGTAAAACTTTACAAATAGACATGTTTAGAAGAAATTTCTATAAGTATGCAAGCAACTCAGTGAGGCATAAATCAAAATTATACATATACTAACCGGCTATACACACAAACACAATATAATTAACAGAAAATAATATCTGAAAATCCAATGTGAGAGCATTTGTTTTGCATGCAATCTTGTTTGTTTAGCATAAAATATCTCTATATGTTTCTCATAACAAACGTGTCATCTGAAATGTCAGAATAGCTAGATTCACACTCAAAACATACCGGGTCATGTGAGAGGGAGCCCAACTATATATATTTTAATCAATCATACCACTCCCTAGATGTGGGAGCGAGATCGCTTGGCTTCAAAAGTGAACTGATATTAGGCAGTTAACCCGTTCTCATACCGTGTAGAGTAGTTGGATCGACACTCAAAACCAATTGATAAGGAAATGAGAGTGCAACTATCTGAATAGTAATCAACCATCCTACTCACTCTTGTTGTAGGATACTCTAACGTTGAATTGGAATGTGATAGATCAATTTTTGAGCACAACCTCTAGAGATTACCTTTAAGAGATCCATGATCATTTAGTCTCTGCAATTGGTACTGAAGAATGGAAGAATCCAAATAGGAACGTACAGTTTTCCTATAAGTTCCATTAACTAACAACATTGGAACAGCAGCTGCTCGACGTGCCACAGAAAAAGCCATAGCCAAAGCAGGATCCTCCGAAAGAGGTAACCTATATGCATAATAGGCTTCAAATCAAAACACAGTCAGCGTGAACATAGACAATACATCCTGTCCAAGCCTAAGAAATTGTCCGTTAAAAAAGAAGAAATTTATGCCACAAGAGCACCTAAAAAGGTATTTTTGTTCTTCATTAGTATAAATAATAAAGAACTGTGCAGAATATCTAGCTGAATGCATACATTTTTTGATCGAACATGACTATTTGAGAAGGTAGAACCAAAGATGACAACCCATCCTTCAGTGCTTGGAGATCAACAGGCAGTTGAGTGATATGTCTGACTTTCTGCAAAATTAGTGCAGCTTGATTATGTTAGCACCTTGAACATATATGCTTTCTGAAGTTATAGAGTACAATACCTCCTGAGTGATGAAGAATAATTGAAAGGCTATGTGATCATAGAAATGGAATGCCCCATCTAAGACTGAAGGTGCAACTATATGTCTCATAGAACCCAACAGAGTTGCAGCAAGATGTGCAAGAAATGTATCCCGAGCAACTGTGTAGTTATGAAATCTCTGCAGAGACCATTAATTTAATCATCTAAACACACGAAAAAAATAATCAAACTATAATAAAAAAGGAGTCAAACAAAATAAATCTTAATCTGTAAATATCATATTAACAAGTGGGAACACCTCATTAGTATCACTAAACAAATTCCAATTTTCCATTCGTCTTAATGCCTCTATAGCCTTTTTCTTATGGGCTTCATCATACTCTTCTCCTTCAAATGATTGCAGTTCATTTTTCAGATCCCGCATTCTCTCGTCAAGCTCTACATATAGAGGAAAAGATGAGTTCAGATGATAAA
Organism: Kalanchoe fedtschenkoi; assembly: GCA_002312845.1. Taxonomy (NCBI): domain Eukaryota; kingdom Viridiplantae; phylum Streptophyta; class Magnoliopsida; order Saxifragales; family Crassulaceae; genus Kalanchoe; species Kalanchoe fedtschenkoi. The sequence goes on along the minus strand of NQLW01000050.1, from coordinate 401,429 downwards.
ACACATTAAATCCACACATTATTGAGAGTGAATATCTCTTTCAATGTGGTTAAAGATCAAAATGGTAAAACAACATAAAATGTATATAACTAGACATATTTCGAAATCAGTTTTAGTGTCTAAATAATATCAGTTAATCTTGTGGTGGAATGTGAGACAAGCAAAAGTTACGATCATTAACCTTCGCAAAGCGCAAGTTTGACCTTCCTTCCGGTGCAATGTTTGAAAGCGAAAATCTCATATATATCGATTTCAGCTAAGAGAATGTCTATTGCTTGGTGGTCTTTCTGAAAAACAAATCTAAGTCAAAAATAAGTCCAACCATAGTCGCATTACTATTGTTGTCTGTTAAATCTATTTTGTAGTTATATAGATAAAATTGAAAAAAAAAACAAAATATTGCACAACGAGTCAACATCCCACATACCAAAAAGAAAAGTTAAGAAACACTGGCAAGGATTATAATCCTTGATACATGAGCAAAAACTATAGCATTCTGCAAAATAAAGGTTAAAAACAGGGTTCATTGGTTTCATGACAAATCTGTTGGCCAGGTATTTAACAGAACACAGACGATGAGATAGTGACTCAAATTGTGAGAGTTACAAAAAACTCTCATCAGGGCATCAGTTTAACAGCACCCTGTTTTGGGAGGAATCACAGTTCTTCAGTTTTTTTCAATGACTGAGATTAACTCACCCAACTAACAGCCACTATATGGATTATATGGGGAGAGGCAATTTTGCCACAACAACCCCGCCACCGACAAACTTGCATATTCTCTTCACCCACCCATATTTTCATTTCTTTCTCCTAACAACACAACCCGAACCAAATTTTTGCTATTCATTTTTTTACAGATTGATTTATTTTATTCGAAGTTCAAAATTTAATGATAATAAAGTACAATGTTAAATTCAAGATCCTTATGAATTTTCTGAAAAAGTACACGATTCAGATCAGCTTCTGTGAAGTAGAAGGTTAAACCCTGAAAACTAAAGCATATGATTTGAAGAAAAAAATATGCTGCTGCAAACTACAAATTCAACCCGAAAAAACAAAAAGTAGAAAGTTCTTAGCAAAAATCTGCTGCTGCAAAGTACAAAGTTCAATTATAATTCGAATTAATGGATTTAGGGAAGAGAGTGCAGTTTTGTACCTAAAGAAATCCTAAAAAGACTTACGTGATCAATTACCCACAATCAGCAACCAACATCATGCTAGCCACTAGTTTATAGAATCAATGATAATAGTGAGGATTCTCACCTCTCATTTTTTGGAAGGTTCTCATTTGCACCGCCCCTACAACACTCACATATAAAGGGGCTGGTTCATTGGCGAACCTTCGAATAAATGAGTTGCAAACCCCCCTTTATTCATCATTGATCTCAATTTGATCAAAGATTCAGAATAAACTATCCTACTATCTCGAATTTGAGGGTTTTCATTTAACCCCTCATTTTATACATATATATACACATTCGTACTTCGGAAAAGGATTTGAGATGCTAATATTTATGAATTCGAATCTTACATCTGGATCTAGAGTGACAACTATAAATGAAATAATAATGATGCTACAACAGTGGGAACAATTTGATCACTGAAGCATGGTATCTGTTCCGCACAGAGAAGGATGAGTTCCATCCGGGGAACAGTGATTCTTCAAACTTCCTATGTATTCAATCATCTCATAAAATGGAGAATATTAACCTACTCAGAAAAAATGCCTTATCAAATATTAGTAAGAGACCTTGTTTTTTATTATGGAAATGAAAAAAACTATCAAGACGCATAATATGTTGAGATTCATGCACCGATTGCCAAGTTGCTTGTCTCATCAACTGATGGTGTATAGAAAAGACCTGAGACTTTTGTGCTTCACATCACATACGGGATTACATTTGTGAACTATTTTTTTTAAACATATTCGACCATTAGACTGTTGTCAAATATCACCCCTCACCCTCTTTATCACCAGGTCACAACTCTGATAGCCAATATGTGAATCAATTAGGCAAACCAGGAAAGAGAATATGCAAATTGCAACACAGGGGTGTGAAGAACGGTTTCACAGCTAACAAGCTCCTGTCAATTCTGAGATATGAGTTTCCGTTGAAGTATCACAATGAATCCTCAGACAGCCTTAATTCGATTAAAGTATCTCTGATTACAAAATCAACCTATTTTACCAGTCAAGAGACATTACATTTTTATTTTCTTTTAAGGTTAAAAATGCCTCCTCCTTTTATCCAGGGTTACAACTGTAAGAATTGATACCATGCAAGTAAGTATACTATAAAATAAATTCCTGATCAGGGATTGAGTATAACTTACATCACCGAATACTGAAAATTTTTCCTGTATTGCATCTTGAAGACGATCTTCAGCTTCATCTTCCGAAATTTCTGGAAATGATGAAATTGAAGGAAAAAATTTGAAACCGTCGAGACATATTCTAAAGCTAAATAATAAAGAAAAATGTTTAAAAAACATGGAAAAGAGACAAAGTAAAGACAGAATGGATGCCATTTGCAGGGGCACAATAACCCAGCCATTTTTGTCAGTATCTTCACAAAACTGTACTGTCAATTGTGATTTATTTTGCAATTTGATTTATCAAAACACGCTCATACATTTAGGAGGGGTAATTTCAGCCACATTCCAGCTGATATTGATCATAAGATTACAGCAAAAAATTTAGCAGGGAAAACGACATATAAAAGTGTACCTTCAACTGCTCCAATAGTTTTGTCAACATTTGGTAAACTAAGTTCTGTGCGCACACCTTCTCCACCAACAGCAGGGCCCCAAGCAAAAGGGCCAGCAGTTAAATCGATGAATGCCCACCTAAAATATGTGATATTAAGCCACTGAGAAATAATGAAGCACACCAAGAAAGCTTGGATCGTGCACTCTGTGCAGAAAGAGAAGGAACCTGTCTTTTCCAATCCACATATCAGTGAGACATTCTGCATGAACACCACTGAAATCCCCAGATTTCAATGCCTTTGCCAGAAGAAGCTTCAAGTCTTCATTTTTCCCATTCAACAACTTACATTCATAAAAATAGAAATCAACAAAAGCTTATGTTACTGAATGACCAATTCATCTACATCAATGAATCCTATTCAGCAGAACAGGTAACCACAGATTCACAATAAAGATGCATCGAGGATGAAGGCTTCACAGGAACTGGTGCACCCCAGATGAACCGATTAGTGATTTTCATAAGATATTCGTGTTATTTTATTAGTGAAGTAATTTGATTAATTAGATTTAGAGATAACAGTTTCTATAATTTCAAATATTTATTTTAAATCAGCAGTCTAAACACAGAATTTTCCTGTATGCTTTGGTCCTTAGTTTTTGGGATTCAATTCCAGTCCAAAAAGGTTACGTCCGATCCAGTTTTGAAGCGATGAACACTCATAAAAAGAAGATCAAGATTTTTCTAATGAAGAATTAGCAGCAGCAAGCTCACGTAAATGGAAAAGATGAATTTTCCGCTAAACTTGGAAGGTGAAACACAAATTCCAAAAGTGAATTGCAAAATTAGTTGGTAAATGAGCCTATTTGTTATGAGTATGAAAACATTTCCAGTTGATTTGATAGTTGCAGCTACAAAGACAGCTTAGATAATTAGGTCTCCCATAAAATGCACTGTGGAAAAAAGGCACCAAAGGTATGCACGTATAAAATAGCATATATGCTCATCTTGCCAATCGTTATCACAATTTAGGTCATACATGTTGCCTGTGAAGCTGAAATCACGCAGGATCTTTCCTGTAACTTTTATATTCCCAATGCATGACAAGAACAAATTACGCAACCAACTGACTATATAATATGCAGCCTTCCTTAGTGAACCTTGATTATATGTTCAGAAAAAACAAGATATTATGGTAACAAACCATGTAGCATCTCTCCTCACAATAATACGGCAACTCCATATTTTGTTACAATCATTTATCCCCATAGTTGATCAGTGCAAATTATGTTCATTTTTCTTGAAAAATGCAATCTAACGCGAATTTCGGATACTTGGATGAGTTTCAAAAAACGTAATACCCATGTTTCATCCTTCTTCAAGGGGCCATGGAAAAAGAAAAATAAGACCATTATAATGACAAAGATAAGACAGAACAGCAACCTGTAAAACTTTTCTCTGAATGCTTTTTGCAGTGTCGTCTCCTTGCTGAAGCTTTTCGACTTTATTTAACGCGTCTACACATAAATTGTGCCACTCCACCTGAAATTCATACATATCATTTTAGCGCTCAACCCGCTGAGGCTCACTAAGCAATTTGTAATACTAACACTGTTACACAACAACAAAATACTACAAAAACTACCAAAACAGTACAGACACCAGAAGAAACTCCCTCATTGACTTATGAAAAATTTATGGTCCCATTAATCATGAATACAGGATTTCAGAATATACTGAGCTGAGACTAAGGAGGACAAACAAGAGCAGCATGAACAAACAATTGCATGTGACCCAGGCATACGTACCATTAACGAACTTGACCATGCTTTGTTCAAACTAACACAACAAAGACTGATATAGCACAAGATTAATGATCTTGAAAGATTTAGTGAAAGATAGAGTGGTGATGATATGATAAAGAAGAATCTTTTGGATTTTGTTTACTCAGTTAAAGATATGCCAACTCTCCAAAAAAGTATACTGAATTAGTGCACAAATGATAGAATGTGACGAGGCAAGAACCAATTTTGCACAGCATGAGCAGTTAATGAAAGCAAAAGCCGAATAAAAAGAGGCACAAGTATTAACCGTGTCTGTTTCATCAGTAATTGTCCATGCAAACTTCGTCATCGGATGCTTTTCATACAAAGGTCTTTTCATCTTGTCCACAGCTGACAACAAAATTCATATTCATCAGCTATGCCGTAATACACACTTATGAAACTAGCCAAAAACGATACAGACCTAGAATACTCTCTGCTGCTGTTCCTTTTTGAAGGATTTGGGTCTGTAGGCTCTTATTCTGAACAAAGAAATTAGAAAACAATAGACGCATGTTAGAACTGTTCCCTGGCAGATATCCAATATATCTTGTGAAGAAGTATGTATGAAGTGTCCTCTACATTTTCACTCCAAAAAATCAATGCCACCAATTAACATAAAATATAGTTGAAAGTTAGAGTAGATCACCATTCCATAGAATACAAGTTGTGCGCTAGAAATTTCTACAGCATAATGAATAAAAGGTTGATACCTCTTTTAGAAAAATTATCTCTGCATCAGATAACCCTCTCCTGATTAGTAAAACAAATTATAACATCAGATCAGGTTGTAATATTGGGGTCTGACTCAACAAAAGGTAGGAAGTTGCAACTGATTGCAGCTCAGCTTAGTACAGAATTATGAGGATCATGTTACATGTTGAACAACCACAGCCTTTTGATGGCTAAAGGAAATGATTTTCATTAATATGGATAAATGCGTAGATTAAATGCATATATGTGGTGTGATGTAGCCTGACTTCAGATTTTTTTAAAGATAATTTGGGTGTTATTATAGTGACCAGTGCGATAGCCAATCCTATAACATATAAAAACTCGTGGAATTAAAACCCGAACCTGTAACCATATTTAGCCATTTTCACATCGCGCTTCGGGTTCAAGACAAAAATGTTGTATGCATTATCAAGTTCCAGAAAACCAACCAGGCTGCTGAAAAGAACATCCATCACATCTAAATCAACTTGCCAGACTGTTTTTCCATCATCCCTGTAAGCACACAAGACCATCATAATCAGAAAGGAATAACTCGAAGGTTTGAGAAAGAATAAGCGAGAAACTCTAATAAACCAACTTCAATAACTAAAAGTCATATGATTAAAACGAAACCTTTTTGAGAAGTTAATCATAACAAGTCACTAAAACCGAAATATTAGTCCCTCATCAGCCAACAGCAAGGCGCAAATAAAAGGAAATATATGTCGCCATGCCAATCTAGTAATAATTCATTGCTCAAAAACAAAATTATACTAAAATTGAAACTACTAGGCTAATGTTCTAACACCCTTATATTTTCCAACTAACTGAAATGATCGTAATTCATATGATGTTAGCGTATATTTCATATGAAAATCATTTGCATCATGTAGCATGTTGAAAGGTAGGCTATACACTCAAAGGAACCCAAATGAAAAAATGGTAATTCATTTATAGCAGAGTAGCCCAAGTTTCTCAATAAATATCCCTACAGGGATACATTTAGTAAGGACATCCTGAGACATGCTTCTGAGAATATCATCCTCACATTTTCGTAGGAGCTGGGGACTACTATATTACCACATTGAACAATGTAGATCATGAACCATTACCTGCCAAAGTCCATGGCTTTAATGATGAATTGCTTATAAGTTTATAGTACGATGAATTTATAGAATGCCATTGGACCTTGGGATTAACTTTACCAGCCTCACATGTCATTCATTTTATATATAAAAACTGAATCTTTAATAAATTAGTACTTCAAAATTAGTTGTTGGCATGATGTGTGAGATGAATCGATGATTCCAATTCCAATACATAATCACTCAAACATTTGACAAATCTTTCACCGAACATCACATATCTACACCCATTTTCATGACAAATAAAACCTATAGTTACCAACACCAAATCTAAAAGAGTATATTGTAAATTTAGTTAAATCACGTGAATATTTTTCCACAGCTAGACAACATGAAACGGACACAACTGAATACCTATAATACGCCCATTAGTCAGCGACTTCATGAGAATTCTGAAACTGAATATGTTATAGAAAAATTTCATAATTTGCACTAATAAGAAGAGTCGGTACTTCATTGATTGCGAAAGTTGTCTTTTTTTTTACTAGGATAGATCAAAAGATCTCTGATGATGGTACCCCAGGTCCACGACCTAACAGACTTAGATTCAAAAATAGACAATGCTTAATGCTTGAAAGGCACACTATTGGTTTAAAATTTAACGATAAAAGGGAACTACGCAAACAGAAACAATCTGAACACGCATGACCCTCAATTATTTGGTAATACCATTACATTCAACCACAGGCCTTCTACTACTATCAGGCTTCACTAATGTGATAAATCCATCCAGATCATCTTAAATAGCAAACTAATGTGATCAGGGACCAAATTCAACTTTTTCTTAAGTTCAAACTATGTGAGCTATTGTTCTATTTAAACTTGATTTAAAAATTAATGTGTTCAAGGGCCCAATAGAACCTCCTAAGGGTTCAGCAATGAAATTACGGTGTAATACTGACTTATGAGTGAATTGCATCATTAAACAATAATACAATAAAAACAGAGATAAGAAAGAAGCAAATCTACTTAATGCTACTACAACTTAATAGAAAAATTACCTATCATTAGATATATCTTCCCTACGAGATGAAACATTTATGGCATGCTCAAAGAGGGAAGTAACCTTCTCGCCCATTTCGATTGCATGAACTGAAAAGCTGGATAAGGGTAGGTCAAATCAATGAAATGAAAGAGATGGGTAAAAAGTTTAAAATTTGATCCAATCACATGATATTAGTCACATATTGAATATAAAACCAATAAGATGCAGTCCTCGCTCCTTACTTGTAACTCATGTGACTGGGAAGATGGTGCTTCTGCAAGTTATCGACATTAATCTTGTAAAATGGAGTCAGGACCTCCCCAATCCGCGGAACTCGTGTATGCTCAAAGATATGATCAATTTTAGTGAACCAATTCTCAAGTTCTTCAGGACGCAGCTTGTATTCTGATAACATCATTAGACACAAATCAATGGTCATATATAATGTGATGTACCTGTGTATATTACGAAACATGTTACTTCACTATCTATACCTTGATTTCCTTTTCCTTCAAATCCTATAAATATATAGTTAACAGGAACTGGGAGGTACATCGAATCAACTTCCAAAATTTTCAAGAAGTTAGCAATGTTGCCTGACAAAAAAAAATCAAACAAGATGAAAATGTTAGTCCTATTGCAAAACTTCAAAAAGGAAATTCATAAGGAATATAAATTTACATGAACACAAATGTGCCTAACGGGTGTTTGTTTGCACTTAGCATAGTTGGTCCCTCAGTGGAATCTTTCAGTTAATCAGACATGCTAGTTTCATTTGGGGGAACTAAAAATAAGTATTAAATTTCCATCAGTATACACCAGTACCAAATGCTAAAAAAGCATCTTAGCTTTCACCTCAATTTAGTTCCCAGGAATAAACCACAACGATAGGATTTCTCTCATTCAACCTTTAGGAACATTCACGATTACCATAATTGTGTCTAACTCAAAAACCCAATGATGATGTTAAAGATCTCAAACATATTTACTTCTTGCACCCTAGTATCCTACCTACTCAGATCCTCCAAGATGTGATGCTCACTGGTACTGCACATGAGGATAGCAGCCCATGAGACTATCCAATTATTATATTCTACATCACTTCATCTGAAAAGCGATTCTGAAAGTATTACATATATTTGGGTTACGCAAAAGACAAAAATCATGAATGCCTAAGCCTGCATATTATGTTCTAAAAGGGTGCTTAAAATGGTTTAAAAAATAACTTAACGGACTCACAAGATATACTTAGTATAGACATACAGTCTTATATCAGTATCAAATGCAAACAATTTCACCATTATTGAGGGGAGATAGACAAAATCCAACCTGATTTTGTATAATTCTGAATGTCCACCTTTTCTGGGGCTGAAGTTTCCAGATCATTGATATCTTAAAAAAAAACAAAAAACAAAAGATTCATAACTGAAATTTAAAGGAGGTAAATTGATAGAAAGGAATTGTTATTGGGTAAATTCTAGAGAGGCCTACCAGTACGTATAACATTCTCAGTCCAGAACCTGCTCTTCTCTTTCAGGTTAAACAATGAAAATACAGATGACTTCCCACTCTTACGAGCTGTAGCTGAAGATCCATAGAGCCCCACCACATGCAACTGGTTGAGATATGAATCTATTTATAAGTGTGCACAACAACAGAGCATACATAACGATTCAGACAGCACATGGAAACGCTGACAATCTATCTGTTCAATAATCAAATAATGAATGCTTCCACCAAAACCAAGAAAATCAAAAGCAATAAAACAATGACAATACTATTAATAATGATAGCATCTATTAAACACAATAGACACAGGAAGAAAGGAAATGATCATCTCTCCCAATCAAATCAGTTCCAAAATCGTAAAGCAGCAAACGCGACACATCTACTGATGACTGGTCGAATCAAATAAGCAGAGAAATAAGTCTGGACACAACTGTGGCGACAATTACCAGTAAGATAAAGGTGAGCAGCTGCAGGGAGAACGAAGATCGGCGATTTTGATCCATCAGAAGTTATTACGGTGAATTCCGGCGGAGCTGCTAAAACGTCAATGCGAGTCGTCGGACCAACAAATGAAAGACGAACGAGAGCGCACGGCAAAAATCGCCTACGCTTAAATATAAAATTGTGTTTGTGCCCCTTATTTTTCATGAAATATCAGAAGCCACCATTTCCATGAATCACAGTATCACACTCGTGCACCAAGAGCAAGCATGAGTGATTTAATTCAAACCAGTGTCGTTTGACCCCAAAACGACAACATTCGAATTTAAAACGGCATCTCGATCAGTGTCTTCACTTAAAAACGGTGTCATTTTATCTCACACGAGTAAAGGCATCCGTCGTCTCCACGGTTTGGTTCGAAAAAAATTAAAAATCGAATCAAATTATTAGTTATCATTTTTTAAAATATCAAACTGTAAACTGAACGATTAAAGGCACCCATCGTCCCGACGGTTCGGTTTGAGAAAAATTAAAAATCGAACCAAATTATTAGTCATCCCTTTTTAAAATATGAAACTGTAAACCGAACGGTTTTTTAAAATTTAAAACTGAACCAACTGATTTCTTCAAACCAAACCGACCGGTTCGGGAGCGTCGGAACAGAAATCCTATTCTGTTATAGTAGTAGATTCAACAAATATAATCCAACGAAGTCCAAAATATTAAATTAAAACAAATCTGAAATAAATCAAAAATAAAAAAAGTACTATTTGTTTCAAAAGATTCCAATAAAATAAATTAATTAAGCAACAAAATATTAAACAAATAAGAAAAAAATCAGTAGAAATATTATTTATTTTAGAAAATTCATAAAAAACCCAAAACTTCAAAATTTATATTTTATATTTTTAAAATACTTATATTCATCGATGAATAGTATATAATAGTTATTTTCATGACATTAAGAAACATGCTCATGAGTTGGGCATCAAGATATGAATACTTATATTCATAAAATTAAGAGATATGTTCATACA
>NQLW01000050.1:355190-383726 GCA_002312845.1 Kalanchoe fedtschenkoi | reverse complement strand
GAGGCATGAGAATATACCAGTAACTGTTTGAAAATCCTAAAACACTTCAATGGTTTAGCTAATAAGATTTAAATTAGGTGAGCCCCAATTTTCATGAAATAAATAAAACAGGTTGGTCGATTAAGACATGTAATTGTCCTCCTAATGAAAATTCCTCAAATGGAAGTTTGTTTCTCAACCTAAGCCTGGGACAGCAAGGAACACCACACAATCTCAACTACCAATTACATATAGTGTTTAATCTCTCATATTCTAAATCACATCCGGCTCATAGATACTACAACTGGAAAAAAACAGTACAACTAAGGAAGAATATATTGTCACAGCAAGCAGTAATGAATGAAAACATTAATTCAAAGCTATGGATAACAAAAATTCTCATCAAAGCATTGTGAATGAAGACAGTGAACCCAATTCCAACACACTCCCTCCATCCTCTCTTATTTGCAGTTTAAGATAGTTGCACACATTTTAAGAATGTTTTGGAGAGATGAAACATTTAAGATTGTATTTACCAGCATCGGATTGTTTGAAGTAGTGATTGTCTCGATTTTGTTAAGCAAAAATAAAAAGGCACAAAAAAGGGTTTCCCTTGAGCGACAAATATAAGACGTCAGAGAGAGTAAAAACAACTTTTACTTAACCAAATACAAACATCTTCTTTAGAAGAGCTAATCGCTTCATTTGTTATGGGAAAAACAATACCTGTAAATCATCCAGCTCACCGAAAGAAAATTCTGCTACATCAATGTGACCTTTTAGAGACTTTTGCTCACCATTGACAGTCCAATCCCCTAATTTCATGTAACAATTAAATTCTATTAAATTCCGTTATTTAGAAAACAGGGAATGAAGGTGTGACTCATTTTCCACTAACCTGTGACTTTCAATGATAACTCAAAGGTATAGCCAACAAGTTTCTTGTTCCGGACAGTCACCAAATATGCCTGTTTATGATGGCAGAAAACATCAACCTTGTGGTCTAATAAAAAATGATTTAACAACTCAACAAGTGAACCAAATCAAAATAACAGGGGCAACTTAATTTGTCTATTATATGAATATATTCTGATCTGGCCCAAGATACTGAAAAAACTCAACATTTTAAACAATCTATTAAACTGAGCATCTGAATATAGTACCCCGCATTCAAAAGAGGAAGGCAATAAATTTCAATAAAACTCATTTATGTAAGATGGATCTGCAACTTGAGAGTAACAATAACAAAATTGGGAAAAATGACTGACATCTCCCACGCATCTTGACACTTCGGAGATTTCGGCTCTGCCATCAGTGAACTCCAAAGAGCCTAAAGATATAAGCAGTTCCTACAATGCTAAGTTTGTGTTAGGCAAGACACGCAATAATCCACAGAACTAGTATGCATAAGATAATAATTTCTCTGTGTTCACATGTGCATCTCTGCACCGAAAAAGTCATACTCCAGATTCAGACCTTAAGCCTGTCATTAGCCCATTTGTTGAGGTTTTTCTCTTCCCATGTTCCAGCCTACATACAAAGAAAGAATGGAATTGCTCGTCAAGTTCATGTAATTAAAATTATAACTGATTACCAAGATATTATAGAACGGCAATTCCACAGAGCATGATACTAGTACCATCATTCCACCAACACTTCACATAAAAAGAAAATGAACATCAATAGCAAGGCAAACAAAAGCCAATCTGTTATTAACATCACGTATCACATAATAACAGAGACTACGGGCTACTATTATATTGTCTACAGCTCATGCAAAGGGTATACCATAGTGCCAAAAATTGCTTAACAGAATCAAAGCTATATGAGAGAACCAATCTTTAACCTTTGAATAATTTCAACAGATAAATTTCAAATAAATAATGATTAAAAAAACAAGTAGTACTTGGCACTTTATCTATGCGTTGAACATTGAAGTGAAAAGGACATATAATCACTCAAAGAAACCTGGTAAGGATACAGTCAATCAGCCTGATCCTGTACAACCAAAGAAATATGTTAACAAATATAATTAAGGAGTGAAAAGAAGTGTAATGGCCTCCATTGTGGCACTGGGCACTCCGACAACCAAGTGAAGTCAAATGAAAATTCTAAGTTGACTGTTGACTTAATCCGACATAAGTCCCAAGTGATGCCTTCCTCTATCACAAAAAGTCAACGAATAACATGAAATAAGCAGCTTAATTTCCTTACTGATTTTGTGCAATCATTTATTTAACTCAGCAAATTTATGTGGAGAATATCATAGAATAAAACACACATTCCATACAATATAAAGCTACACATTCAGACGTGCAGCCATTTCTCTGAAGCATAAGAGTGTCTGGAAATGCTCACAACAGCGATACCAAAATGAACAGATAAAGATAAAAAGGGCATGCCTTATTCCATGAGGAACCGAGGTGATTCCCAGTGTGGGCATTAGTGGAGTTGAGGAGATCCTTCTCGTGATCAGTGAGCTTACGAGGAACAGGAAGCGGCGCGGCGTCTTGCTTGGTCTCCCTCACCCAATATCTATAAGAGTTGCCCGACTTTCCCTGTTCCTTGTCATTAACCCCATTAGCATTCGGGGGTTGCGCAGTTCGCTCCTCCAACACCATTGTACTATTACAGATCTTTAGAATGCCTGCTTCGTAACGGCCTCCTCGACAAACCAATCAGACACAAAACAAAGCAACGATTGAATCCGAAGGAACCTAATAAACCCTAGGATCGGCTTCGCTTTTGAGACATCGGATTGGAATACGGTTTACCTTGTTTTGGAGTCTTGAGAAAGAAGACCAGGAATTGAAGGGCAGGGTAAGAAACTAGGGTTTTGGTTGCTCGAGATTGATGCACAGTAATTTGCATTGTTATATAATATATCCTCTAATTTAATGGAATTTTTTATGTTCATTACTTAATCATTTTTAATACATATTTTAATATGAAAAATAATTTAAAATATCAAACATTAATCATTTCATTATCATAATCAATAAAAAATACATTCTTCACCAGTAATCATCTACCAATTTTACTTTTTACACGAACTTTTTCAAAAAAATATTAACCACTTATTAAATCTGTCCAACCGTTAGCATTTACTTCATCTTAATCTATCCAAATTAACCTTAAACGACATATATAGAGAAAGGGGTGACTAGTTTAAATTTGAAATCGAATCAGGAGGAGTTTCGAAACAAAGAAGTTTCGCGAACATTAGGGATTTTTTTTCCTTCATTTTTCTTTCTCCATTCAAAATTAAAACGACAACTAAAACATATTTAATCCACTCTTGAGAGAATTGACGAGACAATTCGGAGAGAGGAGAGAATCGAGGGGAAAAAAAAAGATTTGAGGGAGATCTAGAAGTCATTCATAAATTTGTTCTTAAAAAAAATCAACAACTAAAGTGTAAAACTTGCTTGTGCTTTCCTTCACTTTCTCTCTAAAACGAAATTTTTAAACTCTTATTTAGTGCACATTTGATTCATCGTATTATTTATAAAGATATTATTAATATCTATATAAATAATACCATTTATTGAAGAGGTATTATTAACACGAATTTTCAAATGTAAATCTTATTCCCCTGCATTATTAATTCGTATACCAATTCTGAATCAAACGCATCACCATAGTAATAATAATAGCATTTCATTTCTAATATATGCTACCAAATGGTGACTTATTCCATATGCAGTTCATTTCTAATATGCTTGAGAATATTGTTGCATCAAACATTTTAATCTCCAACCTACCTCCCACCAAAATCTTAAATATTTTAATCTCCCACCTACTTCCCACCAATATTTTTTTTAATAAAATATTCTTTTTAATTAATGTAAATTTTAATACGACCAGATTATTTAATCATATATTTTTTCTCTTTCCTCTCAATTCGATATATATAAATAAATTGTGAACTAATTCTATCTATCCATCAATTATCATCTCATCTCACGTATATGATTTCTTTCAAATTCTTTCTATAATTCTTAAAATATTTATTAATCTTTATTTTATGGAAACTACAACCGTCCTGTTATTGACAACTAAATAATTATCTCCTAATTTCCTTAATATATGAAAATACAACTGTCATTTTTATCTTCTTATTTTCTAAATTTTTTAATCTTCTTGAAATTCAAAATCAAATTAAAGTTAAAAGATTTTTATTATCAACTTAAACAAGAACGCTAGGAAAAAAAAAAGCCATCAAGCAACTCTCTCCTCCAATCTCCAAACAAACCTTCCTTACACTCTTCAATCACTGTTACAATTCTCTTATCATTGCTTCTAAAATCATTATGATTATATCTCTATACAATTCTTTCAACTAAAGATTATTGAGGTAAAATTCAAATTGGCCATCAACATGGTTGTTGAAGCAGAATGTGCTGGAGCTAGGAGTCCAATAGAAAGGTTAATTTTGAGATGCATTTTGTAGGCGGTTGCATTTGTTTGATCGGATACTGAGATGATGAGAATGGCGAAGGAGAATGACAATTCTACAAGTAACGTATGTATTTTTCACAATTTAAAATTTTGTTCTCTTTTTATTTTTGTCGCCACATTATTATTTGTTTCTTTTTTTATTTTTTTATTCAATTTAACTTTCTTACAATTCGAGTGAGATTTTGCATCATACAATGGATGATAATAGTCTCATATAATATATTTTTTTATTTTTTGTTTTATGAATATGTTTAATATCTCTTCTTAAATACTTTCTTATTTATCTCCAATAAATCCACTAATATAATCTCTCTTTTTATCACACTACTTTATTGTCTCTTTTCGTGTTGTTTATCTTTCTTAGCACAATCCAACCTTCCTCTTATTTCGTCTCTCACACGAATCATATTGTTATTTTTTTCTTTCATCGTCATGTCATTGTCTGATAATACTTTCAAGCTCAGATTTCAGTATGGGTGGTTTCATTTTTTTGGTTGTGTTTTAGAGTAAGTCTTTTTTGTCCGGTGATAGCTTTGTTTTTTTTGCTGCGTTTTTCGTTGGATCGGGCTACGTAACTTATATACAAAAGTGCCATATTTTTTCTGTTAGATTTTTTAAATTTTGTATTTTTATGGTTACATCAGATCTAGACTGAGATAGACTCATGCAATACACGTCTACTCAAATATTCGTCAATTTTTATAGCACCTACCACACCTGAATGCTGCTCCAACAGTCATCTCGCCTTTAACCGCATGAGATAAGATTTGTAATGGTGCATGCTTAATAGTGCACAATTTGCGTGATTAAGTGGTGCACATTTAGATTTGTCGAATTTTTTAATAGTGCATATACCAATTTTTGGTACACATTTTTACTGTTGTGGTGCACGTGAGAGGTGTCATAGTCCAAGCTTGTCTAAGGCATTGTTACGCTAATATCCACTTGTTTTTCTTAGTAAAGAATAGTATGTTAGCACAAGCAATAGTCATATTTGTTCATATGGGAATGAAAAAAGTCTCATTAGCTCTTTACGGGGGAGTAGATACTTCAACGTTGTAGTTGAGTTACTCCACTCGGATAAGGTGTGTTCTTCGAGTCCCTAATCTTTACATAGGCGTGCCTCCGTACCTACTTATGTTGTAATCTTTTTCAAAATCAATGAAATGCACCTTTTATTTTGATCAATGTCCCGACTCACTTGATTTACATGATAGTGTGATCCGTGCCCATTTTGCGAATCTATTACTTATATGATCTTTTGTTGCCTTAAAGGTACTCGAGTTGCGTGATAAAGGCTGACTTGTTGACTCTTCCGTGAGCCATCAAATGTCGTACGAGCTAGTCCGAGAGCTAGCCCGTAACAATTACTATCTAAAATAAGGTTATACGGTGGTGTCAACCATGAAACAAATGAACAAATCACTGTGCTCGAAGGCAGGTGGGCCCAATTTGAGCTATTGCGAAATGAAATTGAGAATTTGAGAGACCGGATATAAGAATTTGAAAGGATCTGTGAAAATCTCGAAGGAACACCAGCGGGCTCCTAAAATAGAGAGTCATCCCAGCGAGGACGACTTATGAACATGGATAACAGAATTGTTGAGCTAAAATGCATGCCAGCGGTCGTGATCTTGATCACTAAGAAATTAAGAGAACTTGAAGAAGCTCTCATAATGATAGAATACAGGCCTTGAGGCTCAATTCGTTGAGTTCAAGTAAAAATATGAAGAAATGGTGGGTATAACTCATCAAAGAGTCTCTATATTAGCGGCACAAGATGAGATATGAAACGCTCAAGAGGAGCTTAACGGGAAAATGATTGAGTTAAATGTGAACACCAAAGAAGTTATTTTGGTGTTAAAAAAAAGTAGAAAAAGTTGTTGCTCAAGGTAAACTTGCTCACTCGGGTCTTCAAACTCTCCGACACCTTGAGAATTTGGGAAACTACAAGTTCCAGAACTTCGGCTCTATGGTGACGAGCGAAGTGCAAAATATCTGAATAACTTTTTGTTCGATTTGGAACAGTATTTCCGCATGGTGAGGGTGGAAGCTGATGAATCGAAGATAATGATGGCTACAATATACATCATCGAGCATGCAAAAGCCTGGTAGAGATCAAAATACAAGAAAATTCAAGCTAGCCGATGTACTATTGAGACGTGGGATGACTTTAAGAAGAGCCTAAGAGATAAGTTCTTTCGTGGAAATGTAAGCTACAATGCTCGGCTCAAATTAATATCACTAAAACACACAAATGATATTTGTGAGTATGTGAGGCAATTCATGGTCTTAATGTTGATTATTAAGGATATGTCTGAAGTCGATAAAAAGTTTTATTTCCTCAAGGATCTAAAACTTTGGGCCAAAACAGAACTCAATCGGCAAAGCACTCTTGATCTGGCAAGTGTGATAAGTGCAGGGAAAAGGTTTACTGGCTATACATTTGAGTGAAACCCTCGAAAGGTTGAGTTTGGGAATGGCGTGAGATGGCCGCTGCTTTGTCATAAACCGATTCCAAGGGAAGCAAACTTTGGACCCTCAAATCTTCCAAATAGGAATTCATTCTTTTTCAAGAGAAGGAACAAGGAACAGACAATCGGTTGGGTCTAGCAACAATAACACTGGTGGGCTTGCAAATAATTAGAAGCCTCGGTTATAGTGCTTCTTATGTAGTGGACCTCATCAAGTCACAGAATGTCCTCACAAAGGAGCTTTGAGTGCGCTCCAAAAGAAGAAGAATTGTCAAGAGGATAGCGAAAGAGGAGGAGATGAGGCAGAACATTCTTTACAGATGGGAACCCCCATCTTTTATCGGCCTTGGAGAAGAAGGATACGATGAATAAAACTCAAACATTGCATACTCTAATGTACGTGGACTTGAAAGTCAATGGGAAATCAACACGAGCTATGGTTGATTCAAACGCGACCAACAATTTCATAAATGGTTCAAAAGCGGTGCGGTTGGGCTTAAACATTGAGAAAGATGTTTGTAAATTGAAGTTGGTAAACTCTCAAACTTGCCTGGTTAGTGGAATGGCAAGGAATGTGCAAACAAAGATTGGAGAGTGGAAAGGCCCACTGAACTTCACTGTGGTCTATTAGATGATTTTCAAGTAATCTCTGGGATGGAGTTTCTAAGGCAAGCGAGAGTTGTTCTAATGCCTTTTGTTGATAGTCTCCTCTTCAAGGGAGATCAGTCAATTATAAAATCAATAAGCGAAGTAAAGGGGGAGAAGAAACACGATTTCTTAAAGGAGGAGACGACAAAATTTATGTCAGCTCTACAGTTAAAGATAGGAATTAAGCACTCAAAACCTACATTCAATGCCTTTCTTCGGGTTAAAAAAGAGAAAATGAGGTAGTTCCTAAACAGATTGAGATGGTTTTTAAAGAGTTTTACGATGTAATGCTCGACCAGGTACCAAAAGTGTCACGAAGAAGCGTGGGCCATGAGATAGATCTACTATTGGGAATAAAACCTCCAGAAAGAGGGACATATCGAATGTCTCCCCCTGAGCTAGCAGAACTTTGAACGCAACAAGGTGAACTCTTGGAAGCGGGTTTCATTCAACCCTCAAAGTTTCCCTGCGGGGCACCAGTGCTATTTTAAAAGAAGCAAGATAGATCAATGCGGTTGTGTATGTCAATCCGGATTTCCAAACCATGCGGCATAAGCCCGGATCAGGAACGTCACAAAATCAATTTCATGGCTTTCGCTGTAATCTAAATTATCAGATACAGATTTGGATCCGGATTACCTATTTCTTGATTTGATCATTCTCAATCTAGCTCCGAGATATAAATATGGATCTGAATTGAGAAACCCCGAAGAAAACAAATACAGAAAGAGAATAAAAGTAATATCATATTACCTTATTTAGTTGTCTCATTTCTTCAGCATGGCTGGAGTACTAGCCCCTTCAGAAAACCCAACCCTCACCATGTGTTTTCTGTTATCCACACTGAAGCTCTAGACTTCTATTAATAATGAGATCTGGGTTTCTGGGCTTCAGCCCGCGGGCCAAATCCATCAGCTAGGTTACCGGGTATGCGCCCATGGGCCACATGTAGTGGGTATTATCCATGGGTCGAACTCATGGATTTAACCCATCTGATTTATCTAATTCAGACGTGGATTGAATCGAATCATATTCAGACCGAATCTTATTCGGTTTTACTCAACTTTATATCTCACACTAGATTGTGTGACCCTTTAAATTCATTCTTATTCAGCCATGGGATATAAAGTCATTAATCATAAGTGGCCTCTAGTAGGACATTACGATTCCTGGTTAAGAATGAATTGGTTCGAGACAGACAAACCTTAGTCAATACAAGTCAATTTAATTGGTTTAATGGGAAGATACTAAAAATCACTCGCACATAAACTAGTTATTAATAATCTCTCTGTCCAGAAATATCTTGAATGAGCATAAAAAAAGGACAAAGTGTTATCCTTATTAAGCTTATTCACATTTCTCGATCTCTGAGTAAGAATGACATATACATGACTGACTGTCAGTCCGTTTGATTATGGTCATGCATTTCTCAATCTTAACTCATCGAGGAGCCCAAAGATATTTCTTTCATCATATTAGAGTGACAGATCCATCTTGTTGGTTCATACTCCTCATCAAGATTTATAACATACCTAATAATCACATTTATAACTACTGAGTTTATTTGTACCATTTGATGATATCAAAATATGTTACTCCTCAAGTAGGATAACATAACCAACTCAAGTTAAGGGCTATACTTGTATACTATATGATATACTAATAACACTTGAAACTTTATAGTAATCTTAAAGCAAGTCGGTCCAATACATATTCTCTAATATGTATCTATTTGGTATCCAATACAAATGACCTGTGAAACATGGTCATCAACTAATCAACATACTAATCTTTAGAGATTATTATATCTCAAAAACAATAATCATCGATTAGAAACATATTTAGAACAACATATTTAGAACATCATTGCTTTGTTAGTTTCAGAATTTCACAATCAAGTCACATACTTGATGATCCAAAATAATTTTGCTATTTAAGAAATAAAAAAGTAATATCTATCAAATATCAACTCATAAGAAAGCACTAAGAAACATTACAACTCCCACTCAAACTAAGACCAATCATACATATGTCTATTACCTAAGGTTGTTGTATGACTGTAATGCTTAGCCTGACTAAGGGGCTTTGTCCATGGATCAACAATGTTGAGATCAGTTGACACCTTTCACATCTTGATATCATCTCTAGAAATGATCTCTCATATGAGCTGAAATCATCTAAGTACATTCTAAGATTTTTGATGATCTCTAGGCTTCTTAGCTTGTGCTATCGCCCCATTGTTGTCACAATAGAGGTCTATTGGATCATAAATACTAGGGAATACTCCTAGTTCTGTGATGAATTTCCTGATCCACACAACTTCCTTTGCTGCTTCTGAAGCAGTAATGTACTCAGCTTTTGTCATAGAATCGATCGGCAACTGTGTCTTGCTTAGAACTTTTCTAGAAAATCACTCAACCACTTAAATAGAAAATGAATTAAAACTTTTCTAGCAGATCGCTCCACCATTTAAATAGAAAATGAATCCAAATTGTAATCTGAAAGCATCTCTATCGGTTTGGAAACTAACATCAATGTAACCATTTACAACGAGTGTTTCCACACTTCCATATGTAAGAAACATTTATTTAGTCCTTCTCAAATACTTAGGAATGTTCTTAAATGTAATCCAATGAGCTTCACTAGGGTCTAAAGGGTATCTAATCATCATGCTTAAGGCATAAAGCACATCTGGACGAGTACATAGCATGATATACATGATAGAACCTGTTGCCGAAACATAAGAGTTTCTACTAATTATGTCTCACTCATCTTGTGTCGAAGGACACTGAGTCTTACTGAGAAGGATGCCATGTGACATAGGGAGATTATCTTTATTAGACTCCTATAGGTTAACCCTAATGAGCACCTTAGCCACATAATAAGATCCAGTGTGTCATCATTTCTATGAAGTCTAGAGCTTCAGTGTGTCATCATTTCTATTTATAATAAGATCCAAGTTTCTAGGCTTTAGCTTGGGGGCCAAGCCCATCAGTAGGGTAACCGAGTCTGCGCCCATTGGCCAGACCTAATGGGTATTATCCATGGGTTGTACCCATGGATTTAACCCATTTGGTTTATACAATTCAGATGTCGGTTGAGCTGGATCATATCTAGACTAAATCTTATTTGGTTTTACTCAACTTAATATCCCATACTCGATTTTGTGTGACCCTTTAGGTTCATTCTTATTCAACCATGGGCTAAAGTCCATTAATCATAAGTGACCTCTAGTAAGACATTATGATTCTTGGTTAAGAATTAATTGTTTTGAGACAGCTAAATCTTAGTCAATACGAATTAATTTAACTGGTTTAATGGGCATACACCAACAATATTGACTATAGAGCCTTGAATTTGATAACAGTGCGCAACCACTACCTAATTCCCCTAATTGTGGATCTATTTGATCAGCTAGGTAGAGCAAAATACTTTTCAAAGTTGGACTTGCGGTCCGGGTATCATCAAGTCAGGATTATGGAGTGAGATGAATAAAAGACAACTTGTGTGATATGATATGGCGCATACGATCTCCTAGTGATGCCCTTTGGACTCCCTAATGCTTCTGCTATGTTCAGCACTCTTATGAATGAGTTGTTTCATGACTATCTTGACAAGTTTGTTATTCTCCATCTAGATGACATTATTGCCTATAGCGGGACATTAAAGGATCATGAAAATCACCTCTGGATGGTACTACAAAAGTTTAAGGAGAACAAAGTATATGTGAAGCGGGAGAAGTGTTCCTTCGCAAAGAGATGCATTGACTTCTTGTGCTACAATATTAAAGAGGGAAAGATCCACATGGATGAGAAGAAAGTCGAAGCTATTAGAGATTGGAGAACCCCAACAAGCATCAACAAACTTTGCTCTTTCCTCGGACTTTGTAGTTACTGTCGTAGACTCATCCGTAATTATTCAGAAATTGTGGGCACATGGACTGATTTACTTCAAAAAGGTTAAAAGTGGAATTAGGGAGAACCTCGTGAAATGAATTTCAAGAAATTAAATGTGTCAATGATGAAAGAACTTGTTCTTGCGATGCCTGATATGTCCACACCTTTTAAAGTACATATTGACGCTTCAGATGTTATCTCAGGAGGATTATTGATGTAAGAAGGTCATCTAATTGCTTATGAAAGTTGCAAGTTGAAAGATGGGGAAAGGAGATATAATGCTTAAGAAAAAATGTTGTTGGTATTCACTGCCTACGAGTACGGAGGCATTACATGTTGGGAGCTCGGTTTATCGTACAAACGGATAACATTGTGGTGAGCTACATCTTTACTCAGCCGAAGCTCATAGCGAAATAGGCCCGATGGCAAGAGTTTTTAGCCAAGTTCGATGAGGTGATAAAGCTAGAAGTGGGAAGACAAATCAAGTTATAGTTGCGTTAAGCCGAACTGCCAATCTTGCAAGTCTTTGTAAGCTAGCCCACTTATCGGCTAATGGAGTATCCTTGTCCCTTGGAGAATCAATCAAGAATGGGTTTGGAAAAAGATATGTTGGCAAGAGCTATCAAGCAATTGATCAAAGAGGGGAAGACTCGACGCTTTTAAATCGAGGATGGGTTGATCGTATCCAAGGGGAGAAAGATATACATACCGAAAGTGGACAACTTGAGATGCTCAATTATGCATGAATGCTATGCTACTTTGTGGGGACGCCACCCTGGATGGAAAATGAGTTTAAGTCTCATCCAATGTCAATACTTCTAGCCCCACATGAAAGAGGATGTTACATGTTACACAAACACTTGCTTGATTTGCTAACAAGATAAAGTAGATAAGATTCAACCTTCATGTCTCTTAGAACCTCTAAAACTCCCCACAAGACCTTAGGAGAGTATGTCCATGGACTTTATCATTTTCTTATCAAAATTCAGAGACTACTTAAGAATACTAGTTATTATTGATGGATTCTCCAAGTATGCTACCTTCATTTCTACCCTAAAGCATGCTCCACAGAAGAGATGAAATTTTTATTCTTCCGACACCTCATGAAATTTTGGGGAGTGCCACAAAGCATTATTAATCGAGACAGAATGTTTGCATGACACTTTTGAAAGGAGCTTTTTAAGTTGATGGATTCATAATTAAAGATGTCAATGAGTTATCACCCACAAACTGATAGACAAATAGAATGCTTCAACGGAATGTTAGAGGAATACTTGTGACACTTTATGACTGTAAATCAGACAAACTAGATTAACTTGTTGGATAATGCCCAGTTTTACTTCAACTTACATAGAAGTTTGACTTCCAACAAGCTAGAGTCTCTTTGAAATGATGATGGGCCAACAACCATTTATGCCACATACTTTATTGGATCAGTACACTGGTAATTATCCAAGGGCATTCAAGTTCTCAAGAGAATAAAAGGTAACAATAATGTAGCTAAAGCATACTTGGAGAAGTCTCGAAAAGGATGAAGAAGTGGGCGAACAAGACGAAGCCATTAGAGTTCATAGTTGGGAAAGTGATTCTAGACCAACCAAGGTTCCTTAGATGAAGAGACAGACGCTTAATTCGAAAGTATGAAGGTCCTCTCCTAATCATCACAAAGATTGAAAATCTTGTCTATGAAGTAGGGCACCCTAAATGGATGAAGATTCACTTGGTGTTCCATATAAGAAACTTGAATCCATTTTACAATGACAATGAAGATCCAATGAGGAGTGTCACCAAGATACTAGAAGTAAAGCGATCCACAAACAGCAAGAAGGAGATTAAAGACATCTTATCAGAGATGATCACCGACTCATAATCTGTATTGCGGTAGAAGGAGTACGTAATGAAGTGGAAGAACAAAGGAGAAGAAAACGTCAGTTGGGAACCACCGGCAGCCATCCAGTAGGAAGATCAGTCTACGTCACCGAGAGCGTCAACGAATTGAGCAGGGGAGAGTATCATAGTCGAAGCTTGTTCAGAGCATAGTTACGCCAACAACGGCTTTTTTGCTTAGTAAAAAGTAGTTTATTAGCACAAACAGTAGTCATGTTTGTTCCTATGGGAATGAAAAAAGTCTGATTGGGTCTTTACGGGAGAGTAGATAGTTCAGTGTTGTAGTTGGGCTACTCCACTCGGATAAGGTACATTCTTCGAATACCTAATCTTTACATAGGCATGCCCCCGTGCCTACTTACGTTGTGATCTTCTTTGAGATTAATGAAATGCGCTTTTTATTTTAATCAATGTCCTGACCACTGGATTTACATGATAGTGTGATCCGTACCCATTTTATGAATATATTACTTATATGATCCTTTGTTGCCTTCAAGGTACTTGAGTTGTGCGATAAAAGCTGACTTGCTGGCTCTTGCGTGAGCCAAAAAGTGCCGCATGAGCTAATTCGAGAGCTAGCCCATGACATGAGGCACGCACTTCCTTATATCCTCGTTGATCTGGACACGTGCATGGAGAAGATTAGTTTGGCTACGTAACCAATTTGTGCATATGGGATTATATTTTTGTTAGGAAAAGTAGGAAGGGGGAGCCATTCAAGGCACGTCATGTGCCTGACTAACATGTATTCCAACCACTAATACACGTCACATGCCCCACTAACTCAATTTTATCCCACACATTTATTTTAACCACTCAACAAGTGCCACAACAGCTTCAGTCTCTTATTCTAAACCTACTAATCCTTTTGTAGTTGTAAAAATCAATCCATGTAACTTTTTTATATTATATTTAAATCAAAATTCAAAATCATCTGTAAAAAATACAAGCTTTAATTTAAAGATACATTTTGAGTAACTTTATTATGTTTTAATAAATTTTTTCAAAAATTCATAGTTTATAATTTTTTTTGAACTTTTTTCTGGCTACTGTAAAGTACAGAGATCATCCACAAAAGTTAATAGTAAGAAAGCATGTTTTTATGAATTTTATTGTAGATGAACTTGGTACTTTACACAAATTTTTAATTTATAAAACAAATTTATCATATTATAGTAATAAGTTCAGTGTAAATAAGATTCATCTTGAGAAGTTTTTGGTTATGTTTTACAGATTTTGAAAAACGTTCATATGTGGAAACGCAAAGTTCATTATTCAAAGTTTTTGTAGAGATCATCAAAATGAACGTTATTGTGGATGATCTATGTACTTTATAGTGCAAAGTTCATCCATCAAAGTTACTTTGTAAACCACTTGACCCATTTAGTGCAGGGTGGGAGGGGGAGTCATTTAGGCTATGTCACGTGCCTCATAAATATGTATTCTAGCCACTAAATACATGTCATGTATCCACATGCCTCATTATCCAAAAACCCATATGCTACTTGCAGCTTCTCTTATATTCTAAACAAATCAATCTTTTTTTAATTCTTAAATCAATTTATCCAATTATTTTGGTATTATTTTTGAAATCAAAGTTCAAAATCATTTTGTGAAAAAAATAAAAAAGTTTTAATTTAACATCCATTTTGAGTAATTTTTATTTTTATTTTACCAATACTTTAAAAAAGTACTTAGTTTATATTAATTTTTAACTTTTTTTCGAACTAATGTAAAGTATAGAGATCATCCACAAAAATGTAGAGTAAGAAACAGTTTTTTTATAAACTTTGTTGTGGCTAAAAGTAGATGTTTCTTCATTTGACCGTTATCTTCTAGAACCGGTGGAGGAAAGGGCAAGAGTTTCTCCTTACCTTTCCTACTAACAAACTTGCTGGTAGGTGTTGTGAATTTCTTTTGATGGATAAATCAATAAAATTTTAGGCCAAAAAGCTCACTAGCCGGAAATCGAAAAGAAATTTGTGATCGTTATGGCATTCTCTTCCCAATTATAGTCAAAATTGAAATTTTCTAATAAAAATTATATGTAATATAAGGATGACTGAAAAAAGACCGGAGTATGGGATTTAAAATTAAGTAAAAAAAGTTGTCTGGGAAAGTGACTGCGAAATTTTAATTATATTAAATTGGCCTGAAAGTGATCGGAAAAGTCGTCACAAATCTTTAAATGTATTAAATTTTATATCAAATGACCATAAAATACTAAAGAATTAAATAAAAAAGTTGGCCGGAAAGAGGCCGAAAAATATCATTAAAAAGTAAATAAAAAGTTTTTCGTAAAATGGCTGGAAAATGTGTGGAAAACATAATAAAAAATACATAAAAAGTTGACTGTAAAGTGAGCGAAAAATGGTTAGAAAAATACTTAATTCCTATTGGTTAACTGGACTTCGCATGGATAATAGATCAACTACATCAAACGGTCCGTATTATCATTCAATAAACATATGTTGACCGGAAAGTGGGCAGGAAGTGGCCGAAAATGCTTATTTCTTATTGGCTAATTGGATTTCACATGGATTCCTCAAAATATCATTTATCCACCATTGATCAACTCCATATTACGGTTCGTATTTGTCGGTCGAGAAACACAACCTCCTATGACACATCTCATTCTCTACCTTTCTTCTTTTTTCCAACTTATTACACAAATAAAATCACATTTACTTTTATTCCTCCATCTTCTTACACTATCACAACCTCTATTTATATTCATTATTTTTTTCTTAATTGAAGCTAATCCATGCACCTAAAATTACTCAAAAAGCACAATTCTCACACCGTAAGCCTCCTCGCATGTAAATTGAAAATTTAATAATTAATTTTCTTACTAATAATAGTTATTAAAATAAAATTATATTCTAAATGTAATTAAATTTTTTTAATTAATATTATAAAATTGAATTCTAAATATTGAATATTGACTTTAAGATTTGAATTCTAAATTTGGATTTCGGTAGAAAAATATTTTTTAAAGAATTTTGGCCGAAAAATGACTTAAAATTTAAATTGGCCGAAAAGGGGCCAGTGACTCGTGGAAAAATAATTTTAGCAAATATTGGCCACAAAGTGACTAAAAACTCAATTTGTCTTAAAATTTGTACAAAATTTAAATAAAAAAATTGGTCGTAAAGTGACTGCAAAGGGTAAGAAAAAATGATAGACCGTAATTTGCTTGGAAATCGGCCAAAACAAACACCAAAGAATGGCCATACAATGGCTGAAAGTATTTTCGGGGCCTCGTTCTGATGATCTTGATTTGATAAAAAAAATATTGCAAGAATTTATTTTTTTCAGCGAGTTCCAGTTATTTTTCCGACCAAACCTCTTGTCGAAAAACTTATGTATTTTGATAGTGTTAGTAATGTATGAAGGTCAAGGTAGGTCAAGAGAAGAGAGCAACTGCTAATACAGAAGGATAACATGTAGATGAATAATGTGACCGGATATTTAATACCCGACTATTACTGTTGTTCTAAAGGAGTTAATACCGGTTAGGCACTTACGGCGCGCTGATTGAAGAAGAAAAGCACCGTTGGAAGATTGGGGCAAAGAATAACAACCAAGACCAACTAAAGTCTATTAAAAAAAAGAAATCTGTTGGATCAAACCTTAATAACCTAACCAATCAACAAACAATCTTAAATAATTCAATAGTGTCAACAAATTTTAGCTCTCTCGCAGTACCTTCAAACTTTAACATTCTAGTAGTGCTTTCAAACTTTTAAGCAACCAAGAGCGGCAACTTCTCTCCTTTCTTATTCTTAAAGTCCCCCAAGAGTGGTTATCTTTTATTTTATTTTTGTATTATTTTTGTTTTTTTTGTTTTTTTAAAGAAAATTTTATTGAATTGGAAAGAGGCTCCACAGGCGCTACAAGACTACTACAACGCTACAACCTTAACTTGGCCCTGGCACCAGGCGAGTGAGGCTGGAGGCGAGGCTAGGATTTCAGGCTCCCTCGAAGGAGCAACTAGTCAACGTTCATGGCACTGGAGGCCTCTTGCGACATTTTACAACCGGAGTTCCAAACATAGGTAGGAGGATGAGCGAAGCTATCTTTGAGGGATCCATGCATGTCTAGAGCGTTAAAACAACTTTTGATCAGGATGAAAGAGCAGTTCGCACGTCACCTGAAGTTCGGATCTTTACTCCGGCGTCTTTCGGAGGGAGATCCTACTGAATCATCCCATTAAATTTGATTTGAATTTAAGGAAGACTTCAAAAAATTAAGACATATCATTCATCCAAAAAGCATTTAGCATAAGTTAAAGATCTTGTATTCTTAGTTTTTAAGTTGTTTGTTCTTTTTTTTGTGAAGTTATTCGTTTCATGAAGAGTGGATACATAGTTCCTTGTATTTATTTTACAAACACATTTCCAACGCAATGCCTGTATAATCATAACAAAAACTTCTTTTTTTTGTTTTGTAGTCATCAAAACCTACCACTTGATTAATTTTTCATGAAAATTTCTTTTGAGCTTCACTTTCCTCATGAACTGAGACTTAATCAATGGCATAAAAAAATTTAAAACCGTATACACGTGGATTATTCCTTGCTAACATAAGTGGTTGACGGAAGTTACATATGTGAGTGTACTCATTTGATCATTCATAGTATTAACGAGTGCTTAAAATATAACTTTGACTACCTCAGAAATTGCGGATTATCTAGCCTGAGAAATTCTCACGAATATAAGCTGGTCTACCAACGACAGCTAGTGATTTAGAGACTCAATGCATAACCCGTTGAATTTGACTACCATAATGTTGAAGCAGCTCGTCATCATCTGTAAAAATATATGTATCTCTTTTACTTGCTTGGTCAAGAAACATAGTCATGACCATGGTTGCAGTAGGTGCGACTGAACTGAAATGGCCTCAGTCGGTAAATAAGAGAAGGGTGGTGCCACGCGGCCGGTTAGGGCAGCGCCTGACATAGATTGAAAAGTCATTTGATATGAGGTCTATCACTAATTCTAAATATATTGACTAATAATTTTAGTGAATTTTTATATTTAGGAGCATTTCAAACCCTAAATATGAATTTATGCTGAAACGAGAGCTCAATGATGAAGAAACGTATAAAACGGAAAACGGAGTATCTGGCACGTCCCTCGCACAAACTTACACCCATTGTAGCACCAACCACAATGCGCTCTGCGAGAATGCAAATCATGAAGATCATAATTTATAAATTTAGACTCTCTAATCCTATTAGTTCCCTATTACTACTCATATTAAGATTAATTTTCTCATATAAATAGGGAATTATGTCATGAGTTTTAGTATCTCATTTTACATCAATTCTAATATTGTGTTATTTCCTCTAACTTAAAGAAAGAAGTAGAAAAGGAGTCTATACGTACCCAACCACCAGCGTGGGGTTTGAACCCGAAACCTTACGTATAATGGACAGATCACCTTGCCACTTGGCCACCATCCCTAATGACATATGTTATGTATCAATTATTTATGGTAAAAACATATTAAATAGGCGAGAACCGTAATATTAAAACAAAGTCCTACTCATGTGTGCTTTAACGCATATTCACATGACCTGCAATAACTATCGGATCAATGTGGTGAGGAGCTAGGTGAGACGATCCCATTCAAAAAAAAATTACTTATATATTATGTGTTATTTTGGGTTATGAACCTGAAACATAATAGTAATGAACCTACAATAGATTTAAAATGATTTATCTCAATTTAAAAATTAATAATATATAAACAAATAGACAAAACATGTGAATATTAAATTATTGACCTCTCTTAATATTTTTTTTTTGAATCAGCCCCTACATGCAGTATACATGGAATCTAGGATTTGTAGAGAATCCTATTACATGACAACATGAGTAGCTAGTACAATTAATAGTGTGTGCTTTGTCATTGATTTGTATGAAACACATATTTTTGGAATTTTGTTCATAACATTAATTGCATCATTTGAATCGATGATCAATTCTAAGTTACAAATCTAAAACTTAACTTTGTTCATTCTCTTTTTATTTTCAACTTTCATTTTTAGAAATCTTTCCAAAATACAAAATACCTCAAAATCTTTCATTTGTGATGTTATCAAAGGGATGAGGCAATGTTATTTAGGGTTTAAAAGTCAAAGGAAGTATATGATTTGTATGCAAAGTAATTGAAAATGTGACAATAATGTTGGAAGGTTCGTTATAAATGACGACCGTCTCAACAATTAAAGTGTCATCGATCACCAAGAAATTTTTAGGTGGACACAGTTCATCACGTGGACCATGAACACTGTTAATAGAGAGGCGTCACGTGACACTTTGGAAAATCAAAGTGACACATGACATTTAATTATTGATTCACAATTTTTTTTTTACTTTTCAATGCGTCACGTGACTGGTTAAATGTCACGTGGCGCCTCTCCATTGATGTGTCACAGTCCACGTGGTGAATTGTGTCAATCCAAAAATTTCTCATCGATCACCATTACCGGTCACATTAGTGTCCTGCAATTCTAGTCAATATTGACAACAGATGACCATCGAAATTTGCACAATCGGGCCTAATAATGTCTCATCAAGCACAAAGTTAACTGTAGAATCGACATGAAAGGTCCACCACAATGTATACTAAATTTCAATAGTTTAAAAACAATAAATTGTTGGCATCATCACGGTCTCCCTCTCGTACAACCAAGAGTCAGCCAGCCTCGTACCATGAACTGTCAGCTAAATTAAAGAACTAAATTCCGCAACCAATACATTAAGCAAGGGAGTCTTGATTTGCTTACAAACTACTGCTAGGACCAATTACTAAGGGATACTTGCTTACACATAGATGGGAGGGAGTTGAGGTGCAATGTTTATGGGCCCTAATCCTCTTGTTTTTGTGTGTTTTCCTTGAAGCTCTTAGTCAGCCATATGGCAGTTTCTCTGGGAGAAACTTTTCCTGGTCCAAATGGTTTCAGCAGCACTCCAAGCTCTTCATATTTTTCTTGTTGCAGCAGTCTTGCGCTGAACTCAAGCACCCCCTCCAGAGCCTCTGCTCTTTGCTGGAATGACGCAGTGTCAAACTGGCGGCGCTGAGAATCTGATGATGTCCTGCTTCCTCCGGTGCCAGCTGTCGCATTCTGATTCGAACCTTCGCTTCCGTTTTCCCCAATATTTTCCTGCCAGTCAATGAAACTTGGACTGATTATTCTCTTTTTGCTCTGGACAACACACCTGTCTTTCATCATTGAGCGGTTGCCTTGTGGAGTGGTCGATGAGCCCTGTGCTGATGGAGAAGAGGATTTAAGGGCAGGATAGAAAGTGTCGTCACAGGATGCCAATGGAAATTCAACCATCCGATCTAATCGGGGAGCATTGACTGAAACATCCGGGGAATTTAAGCCATTAAGGGTCCTTGAATTGTTCCTTGAAGAAGATTCTTTTGCAGAAGATCTTGCTGGCAAGGATGATCTTCTATACAAAGGGGCAGATTGGTTATCAGCAGGAGTCTGTGATCCCGGGTACTGCACGTACACGTAAAACATAAATTCGGATTTCAGATTTTCAAAATTAGAGATACTACAAATATCAAAGATGGGTTTTATGTTTGATTCTTAGTGCATTGATTAAGTGAATGAGACAGAAGAATTGGATGACCATGTCCACTGTCATATTCTGAACAGATGCCTCATGTATGAACAATATTTAAGGAACAGTAACGATTTTGAAATTTTCTTACCTGTCCACGGTTCTTGGTTGGATCATTCAGTCTTCTCGGAGTTGCAGAAGTATTTCCCGTGGACAGACGACGTGCCCTTACAGAACTGGCAGTTCCTGAAACAATTGGCTTAACAATGGCAGTCTTGTCATGAGTGCTTCCAAAAGAAAATTCAGATAACCTTTCACCAATACAGCCAGGAGTAGTGTGGTTCCTGTCAGTCGAACACACTGAATCTTGCTCAGCACCAGAGATACTGGGATTTAAAGTCCTGTCATTGCCATATGACCGTGTTTTCTCCTTGTATGGAGAAACATAATTATCTCTTAGCCCCTGATATTTAGTATTAGTTGTGTGGTAGGACTTGGATCCATTCAAGTTAGCTGGTAGAGTATTTCGCCTGGGGTTATTGACTTTCATGTGAATCTTATGAACATAAGGCTGAAGATGAGCGTTCCTAAGAAGCTCAGAGGCCTGCCAGTAGTGTTTGAATTTGATCACGGTGTACTTGTGAATCTAACAGAACCAGATTCAAAATAATATTTGAACATTAATAAATAAATAAATAATCAAAGGTCTACATACACTAGGCCTCAGTTCTGGGTTTCGCCGCAGCATGCTTTTGACAATACTTCGGCTGCAAAATGAAATAGTAGACATCAGTAATAGTTATGGATTAATCATGGATAGTCATGTAAACATGCATATGAGTGATACAGATCCATGGCCACCAGTCATTCTTAGGAAACAATTCCGAGAGCACTTCACATAGGATATTGAGGTCAAGTTCGAATGACTCACAATTCACCAGTGTATTTGGTTGGTAGTGGAGTGACCATGGACTTGACTATTTTGTTGATCAATGCTTGCATGTCCTAGAAAAATCAAAATGTTAAACACAAATTGTTAACATTATATCCTCAAAAGTACAGCCTAAGAAAAGTACGGTTCTAAGAAGAGTAGGCGCTAGAGGTTATTCACAAACTACATAAAATTTTGCAAAATATAATTCTCCGATGTATGAGTTTCAGTTATGCGTTAAATAACTATTCTGCCAGGATAAACACAGAGCCAGCTTCTTAACAGTCGGTCGATGAAGAACCCACTGACCTTATGGCTTGTCCAGTGGTAACATAAGGCAAAGTAAGGACAATTCAAAGAACTGAAATAATGCCCAAAACAAGATATACTGATTTCTAACAAGGAAACTTCACTTTTTAAGAAAGGAGGTAAGCTACTCATGAATCATTAAGGCCAAATCTTATCATCAAACATTTGAGAGTTCAACTTATCAAACACTTTCGGGAATATGTAAATCAGCAATACTTACAAAAGCTTTGAATGCAGGTTTATGACAAGCCATCTCGTATATGCAGCAACCTGAGTAATTTCATGTAGCCATTGTTGAAAAAAAAGTTCAGCCACAGGAATATCCAACTTAAGGACAATCTTACTAAGCAACGCCTTCCACTCAGAATTACCTAATGACCATATATCAGACTTCGAGCCATAGGGTATATCTGCAAGAAGCTCGGGGCACATATAACTAGGGGTTCCAACAACCTGATGAGATATATAATCAGTTGTAGGATCAGGCAAATAACATAACGGTTGTTCATCTTTCATTAATCCTAATACTCACAGAAGAGGCAAGATCATCAGAATTTAACATTTTTGCCAGTCCGAAATCACCTACACAAAATGAAAATAGTTTTAATGATACTTCAATCATATCAATGGAATCCTAAAAATTACTTACCAAGTCGAATATCTTGATCTTTAGTCAAGAATATATTAGAGCACTGTAGGGGACCAGATCAAAATGTTTATCAGATTTGCAGAGTCACAAATGCAAATAGTGTTAGTAAAATTGAAAGTGAAGGAAAAAGCATATTTGACTTGTGACCTTCACATCACGATGTAGGATGTGGTTTCTATGCAAATAATCGAGAGCCATGAGAAGTTGAATAAGCCATTTGCAGAGCTTCTGAAATGGTTTGATAAGGTGTAACAAGTTAACTATGCGTCTAAAAGAGAGGGAGACACGAGCGAAAAAGAACTGAAACAAAAGGGGACAGATATCAAACCTCCTCCGAAAAAAGAAAACCATTTGCCTTCTTTATGGTTTCCGCCCTGCATGACAGAAACAGCAATCTTATCATTTCCTGCCTGAAGTTTTGTGATTGAATAGTAAATTCTCTCCCCTCGGAATTCGGAAAATGGAAACTTACATGTCTCCTCCTTCACAATAGCCAATGATAATGCATACATAACAACCCTGAAATAAAACATAATCATCATATGCCATCCAAACAGTTTGCCAATCCAAAGTAGCATTGAGTTATCAAGATTGATCTAACACAAATACAGTCTGACAAGAGGAATAACCAAAATCCTGAAAAGAAAATAAATAGATATTATATATATTATTGACTTTGTCAGATATTGTTCAATTCCTGATAAGAAATGAGTCACATAAAATTGCAGGAAACTGAGAAATTTCATTGAAGTGTAATAATTTAACAATGAAAGAAAGAAAAACCTCCCTTACTTCAGAAAACTACACAACAGTATTTTTCTCACGAAAATGAATGTTATGCTATGTGAACATACATGAAGTACCTAGACAAGAAAATGGCAATACAAGATTAATGAGGAAAACCTTAAACTATCCGAGAGATGCTCATTATTTTTGCTGAGTATCTAAAGCTTTGATCTGGTACAACCAAATGCAAGTCAATCACATCAGGCACCAAAAAGATCAGAAAGACTAACCTTTTCTACCCATGAATCTTTGTATTCCACAATAAATGGATTTTGCATCTTGGATATGAGCTCCATCTGTACAAGCCACTGAACATTAGCTTCCTCGATATTGTATCTAGCTGACACTGGAAAGAATAATTTACACCGTTTCACCACTGACAAGTGACAACAAGCTGCTAACGATAGCAACCTTAAAAGAGCAACAGTACAGCAAGTAGACAATACACTTATGCATTGATGAGCCGAGCTTTAGAGATTGTCATGCTTTGGAACTTTATATCTGGCCATTGTACCAGAATGCATATATACGTTATTAATCGTTGTGTACTCATACTTTTTGACCACGGTGATTGCCAGACATGAGAGGTATTCAATATTCATTCTAAGTACTTCGATGTTTTGCAGAATGTTTATTTCAAAACTATATAGGTTCCAAGGCCTTCCTGACAGTTAAGGTCGCCATGATAAACACACTAACCAAAAACATGCAAAGAGACATGGAAAATCTAAATCAATAACCTCTTGGTGTGCAGATCTTCGGGACCTATCAGTCTGGCGAGCAAGACGAATTTTTTTCAAGACATACCTTAAAATAGGGAGGCAAGCGTAACATGTCAGGCAGTTGAGTTATGAACAAACAGTTGGGGGCATTACTTCCCCATATGAAAGCAATAATAGTCAATTTCAATTAGTTGATGTCATTGATATGCTATTTATTGAACAAGTGTCATCTCTTGGTCATTTATTAATTCACAAAAAGTAAAAACAAAAGAGTGGTGCACTCTTACTTTTTCTTTTCATGTTTATGCCTCACAAGAAGTGCAGAGCCGAAAGCTCCTTTACCAATCTGTTCTAATACTTCGTACTGCTCCATGAATGGCTAGTTTGTTTTACTTTCTTGAATGATGATTAATATCAGACCTGGAAATGTTACAAAAATACAATAATAATAATAATCATCCTAGTGAGGTATACATTCCAGCAAAAGAGTTAATGATTATGCAAGTGCTACTGCAAGAAGCCAAAATATCCAAGAGGGTGAAGAACACAGGCATGGAAAACAAAAATTTCTAAATGGGGTATCAGTTATTCCAGGATTTTCTCTGCTAGTCCCCTCCGCATCCAGATAGAAAAACTGCAACCTTGTAATTGTCTTTTCTCCCGTGTTTTTACAATTAGATGAGTATCGAGATCAAAATGCAAGAAAGAAAGCATTCAAATTGCAGGAGAAAAGGGCAGCATTAGGTGTTATTTGTCCTATTCTGGATGGCACAAGCCAGCAAAGAAGCAAAAAAAATCGCAGAGCATTGTTTAGACATGAAAAAGCAAAAAAGATAAAGAGTATGTGGTCTCTGCAGCACCACACATGCACCTCATTGAGAAAAATTCAGCTAGTGTAGTAAAATAAACATATATGCAACCATCCTCAACCTCTGGATAACTTACAAGAGGGGCTCAAAGAACATTAACGAAATAGAACTCTAAGGAATGCAAGATATGGGTGATTTTTGATTTAAATAGCAATAAGTGTTGCATATCTCTTCAACGGCATCAGCGAAACGATCATTTATTGGTTCAAAGCATGTAACAGTTTAGGTTAACAAGCTACTTAAGTAGAAAATAGAAAACGCATGGGAAGCATATTAATTTAGGTTAATTACTAAAGCGAGTTCGTTCAAGAGCAGCAAGACAAAGAAATGAAAATAATCTGGCTTCCATGAAAACTGCTCGAATCTGATTTTTTAAGAACAACTTGCACTTACCCTGCGTGCTTGATTTCTTAAGTACAGGTCCGTGTAATTGTTAGACAAATAATGACGTCATGAAATGACATCCGAAAACAGAACCAAGCCACTTTCGCAGAATTGGGCCACTACAAACTAAATTGTGTAAATGTGAGGGACAGCTGACTTGGAACATTCTGTCACTCAATTTATACTCAGCTGCTAATGTGAAGGAAACTACATGAAAGATGAGGAAATGAACTGATGACAAGTTCAACTTGAAAATATCCAGAAACCATGAAAAAATGTGGCGGAGATGTAAAAAGGATTTAAGGATAAAAACAAAGAAACATAAATAATAATAGAAACTGCTTCGGTGATGACTGGGGACCATCAACGCTCTATCGAACAACTCCACCACTTGTGGTCTCACCTCAAACTCCAGTCAACAGCACAGCCTCAAGTAGTTACCAATTAACATTTTTTGAACAGGAGAAACGACTCTTGATCTCCTAAATCCGAACATCCAAAACCTTAAACTGGAGAGGCAAGTCAAAGCGTGAGACACTGAGAGTGAAGGCGACCCCGATCTCCTCCTCCTCCGAGCTCATTTGCTCGGCTCCTCCGAGGAAACTCACATCTCCAGCGCCACATTGACGATTCACGCCAGAAAACAAAAATCAGAAACGGAAACGAGAGCCAGTGAAAGCAAGGGGGTACCTGATTATCGGGAGCACAGCGGAGGAGGGAGTAGAAATGAGCGGGAGGCACCGCATTCGAGTAAAGCCAGCAGGGAGAGGCAGCTCTTCATTCTTATTCTGCTGCTGCTGCTCCCTCTTGCTCTTCTTCTCCCATTCTTTTCTTGTCTTTTTTGTGCAGCAGACTACCAGAGTGTGTGTGTGTGTGTGAGATCATTTAAGTATTGGAAACGGTGATGCACAGGATGCTGCTGATGCTCATATTTATTATTTTACCACTAAATCTGTGACGTGCCTTTTATATATATTAATATTAGTTTAATTTTATTACAAGTTGTATCACCTCATCAATTCTTTTTTTGTTGAACACGGAGAAAGTATATATTATCAATCATTTTAATAAAATATTTTTTATTATTATTAAAAAAAGTAAACGAATATTTAAATACATAAGTAGTGAGGGTGAGATAGATATAGAGTTTTTTTTGGCCCTTTTTAAAAAAAATTTACCGATTGGTCTCACATGACAAAAGTCTACCGAAATCGCCTATTTTTGGCTCATCGTCGTTTGAAATTGTGTCTGGACATGTGTGCTGACTGGACTATCCAGTCAGTAGACAGGTGGACAAGAACCAATTTGCAACCGCGGTTGGCCTTAAACAAACCGAGATTTTAAACAGCGGCTCGATTTGTATTCATGTACCAGTCATCGCGTCTGGTACTGATCTAATGATTAACTAGAAAGAAATTTATGTATAAGCAAATCGTATACATTAGTAAAAGAACATAAATAAAATCTAACCCAACCGCGGTTTGAAACGGCAGTTAAAGTTAAATAATATGAAGCTGACGCGACCCTATGTTGCAATTGTTGCTCGTTGAAGCAGTGAACGGCCGGACCCAATTTCAAATGACGGTTGGATCCATCTGTCATTTCAAACCTCAGTTCGAATGCACCAAAAAGTTCAGAGAGTTATAACCTTCGAACTGCTGTTTCAAACTGGGTGTGGCCTCAATCCTAGGGGTGTACACCGGTCTAGAAACGGACCGGACCGGAACCAATTTGGACCAGAACCAACATCAATAATTCTTAAGGATCGAAGACCGGACCGGTTCCAAATAAGTCTGGATCGGACTGGACCGGACAGATTTAGACCGGATTCTTAAAAAAAATTATTTTTTTCAAAATATTAAAAAAATATATTTTTATTTATATATTAAATAAAATATATTTAAATATTATAATAAAAGTATTTCATTTTATTAAGAAATTATAAAACCGGTCCATTTCGTTCCGGACCGGACCGGACCAGAAACTGGAATCCAAAATATCAGTGGACCGAAGACAAGACCGGAATCAATCGGTCTAGTCCGGTTCGGTCCATTACGATCCGGTTCCGGGTCATTTTCCGGTCCTAACCCGATTGTGTACACCCCTACTTAATCTAGATCCAGTTTGAAATAGCGGTTGGATCGATCCAGTTTCAATCCAACCGCCATTTCAAATCTCGGCTCGAATGCACCAAAAAGTTCAGAGCGTTATTCCCTTCGAACTGTTGTTTCAAAATGGGTCTGGCTTTAATCCAGACCCAATTTCAAACTAGTACAGGAATACAAATCCAACTGCCGTTTGAAACATCGGCTCATTTAATACCAATCACGTTCAGCACATAGGTCCAGACCCAGCTTCAAATGGTGGTTGGCTTTAAGCAAATTGTTGTTTCAAACGGCGATGGATTAAAAACAGACCATTTCGGTAAAAAAAATTTATGTGAGGTCAATCGGTAAAAGAAAGGTTTAAGATATAAAACTCATAGATATATGGACAAATCATTTTAGGCAAGAATACACCCGGTTTAGCTTTTGAGAGTGGAATCACTTTTCTTCAAATAAAATAAATTATGCATTCAAATGTTATTTAGATGTTTATTCTCATTTAATTACTTATTAATTCACATTTAGGTGCCATTACTTTTTGTTACTTTTTAATATAGGTAGTCTGTTATTAAATTAAGGATTTAGTGAACCAACTTTTATTTATTTACTTACTCTGAATGATAGTTTGAAATACGTGATTCATTTGTTCTTAATTTGGTATCCGAATCATTTGAAGTTAAATTAATATATCATTTAATAATTAAAAATATCATAAATATATTTACATTTCCTACTTCTTCAATCAAATCATACTTTTATTTTTCTATTTTTTAGCTTTTTATTATATCTCATGCTAAATATTTCGAATAAGTTTAAATTTTAATAGTATTTTATATTTATTTTTTAAAATGTG
>NQLW01000050.1:319148-354009 GCA_002312845.1 Kalanchoe fedtschenkoi | reverse complement strand
AAAAATCCTGGATCCGCCACTGCCTGCTAGGGCACTTCCTCCACCTCCCCCGTTACCGGAATAGGTCGACCCTCCCTCCAATCGTCAAACTAGATAACTTTTTATTCAATACAATTACTGTAGTTACCTAGGATTTACTAGCACAGAAGCTTCCAGCTCGTGATAAAAACTTCAAAGTATAGATTGAATTAAAGATATAAAGCACACAAGTGATGTACTATCTTCCGTCCTTCTTTACATGTCACTTAACTGAATTTTTTTGTCCACTTTTATTTGTCACGTAACAATTTTCAATGCGTATTTAATATCAACAACTACCTTAAAATATAAAACATTAATCACTTTATTACCATAATCAATAAAAATTACATCCTCACCAATAATCATCTATCAATTATATTTTTTGCACGAACTTTTTCAAAAACATATTAACTACCTATTTATTAAATTTGTTCAACCGCTAGTATTAACTTCATCAAAATTTACTCAAATTAACTTTAAACAGTATGTATTAGGAGACGGAGGGAGTATGATTGTTTAGGAAAATGAAGTCTACACTTTAATCTTCATTCATCCCTTGATAGGTTAGCAGATAACGAAATCATGACACAATCTTTTAGTTCCTTTTTTTGGATATTTTAACTGGTTAATTATTGTATTATAAAACTTCGGGGGATTGTATTTGTGGATACTGTAAAGCCCCATGTAGTTGAATGGTAGGTAAGCTGAAAAAAATCTAGTAAGTATGATCATGGGATTGCGATGTTGGATGTTGGAAGTTATCAGGCATGCCAAGTGCACACGCATGAAGCATAGAGGAGTGTCTATGAGAAGATTTATATTAGTTTCTCTCTTTTTTTTTATCCTTCAATTTCTGACTTCATTTTGTTTTTCAATTTATTTATTTTTATTGTGCCCATTCTCCATATAAATGAATAATTTTTTTGGACATGAGTATCAATTTAATTTTTATATTTAAAAGAATATTTTTAATTATAATTTTATATTTTTAAATCATTATATATTAAGATGTTCAAAAAGTGATATACAAACGAAAGTAAATTATTCAGCAATCAACAATCAGAAATAGTCTAACCATTTAGATTCTCATGCAATATTCAGCTCTTAATTTTACAGAACTACACCTAAATTAAACTAAAATTTTCAAACAAATTGAGGACATTCGACATGCAAATGCGATTCAAGTTTAACTGGGAACATATTAGACATTTTTATAAAGATTTTGGTTTGAATAGATTGAAGGATGAGATGTGTTGGGTGAGCAAATAATGCCAGTAGCGGTTACTCTCAAGAAAGTAGGCATTCTGAAGACTCAAAGTCTGGTAATTGATGTTGGCTTGACGACCCTCATTTCTAAAGATAGACGATCCTCATTTGACACAAAGAAACTTCGATTCCATGAGGACACATGGCGATGAAAGAGCAACAAAATTCAACAGTATTTATTATACACTTAACGATTATGTGGTGTATAAGCCTATTGGATTGCTCAATCGCTAGATAGTAGACATTAAAGGAGAAAACCGCCACTTGAAGCTCTATAAATATGAGGAAACAACATATGCATATGCCCCTCCAACACCTAACCAAATTTAAATAATCCAACAAATCAACTTCACAATCAAACTTACAAACTCAATGTCTTAATTTCAATTCAATTAATTTTAAACTTTCTCACAGTTTGTTTTAGCTGTTATCTAGCTTTGTTCCTCGTCAGGACGACTCAAAAGCTTTTTATTTAATGTAGTATAATTGTAAGGCCTTATATTTACAACATTTTTTTTCAAGACATCTGCATGTTTAGAAGTTATATTCTTCAAGTTCATTTTCATTTCCAAAAAAGCATGCTCAGTAAGAAAGCCTTGTTACACCTGTAAATCAAGTCATGTCTTTTTCCCTTTTAAATTTTCTTCAATAAAAATTTGAAAGTGAACCAAATGGCTTACACGATGGATCAGTCAGTTGAATCATTTTCAAAGGTGTGACTACTTCATGGCTAAAAAATCTAAACACAAAGTTTCAGATAAATAACTTGGACGAATGACTCATAGGCGGAGTCCAAAGAACTACTACCTATTTGAATTGCCGGTTATTGCCGCTTTTCTTAACAATATCAGAGCATCTAAAGACTGACTTATTAAGGACTTGATAAAAATGTTTGCATCCCTACTTAGTATATGAGAAAATCGATAAACATCCTGGAAGTGAAACTGGAGAAAATCATAGTCATCCATGGATCTATGGTCATGGATGCTAAATTTTCCATAAGAAACAGATGATGCTACTGAATGGGTACATTATTCTCCACTAGTTACAAGTTATACATAAAAGAAAATTATTACACACTCACCAACCCTTTTAAAAATAAGGGTTCTTCTTCATTTTTAATGGAAATCAATCTTTTGATTACCTTATATAAATGAAGATTTTAATTCCATTATACTTGCCACAAACATAAGTAGATTGATAAAGCTTGTGTATCTTCTTAGCATACACTACCATATATGTAGCTTTTTCAGCCACAATAAGTCTTGGCCAAAAACTGACCAAAAATATTCTAGCCAACTTCTGACCAAGGCTTATTTTGGCCAAAAAGCTATATATTTATGCTTATTTTCCTGTGATAGTTTATGACAGTGTCAAAAAATTTCTACAAAATGACCAAAAAAGTCTTATGTTCCTGATAAATTTTGGATAATCGCTAGAAATTTTCAATCAGTTTTGTCTGACTTAAGTTGTGACTAGAAACTGGCCATTAATTAATAAAAAACCCTTAATATGGAACACATATCCATTTGTTTCTGCAAACTTCTTTCTTCCCTCTCCCTCTCCCTCTTTACCTCTATCTTTTTCTCCCCTTGGCCGTCGTCGCCCCTCACCCCCCCTCTAAGGCACTGATAAGACCATCATTAGACTGTCGTATACAAATAAAACTTATAATATCTGCTCACTGACTAGTAGTAAGTGCATGGTCGATTCATGAGGATAAAAAATTTACAATATTGGTAACTTGACAAAGACAAATGAAAGACACAATTCTTAGGGGGAGTTTGAATTGAGTTGAATGTG
Organism: Kalanchoe fedtschenkoi; assembly: GCA_002312845.1. Classification (NCBI taxonomy): domain Eukaryota; kingdom Viridiplantae; phylum Streptophyta; class Magnoliopsida; order Saxifragales; family Crassulaceae; genus Kalanchoe; species Kalanchoe fedtschenkoi. The sequence continues at coordinate 350,919 of NQLW01000050.1, read as the reverse complement.
AATCAGATGTGCAAGGTGTAAGGAAGAGAGAAATTAGTATACAAAGATGTACCTTAGGTGACTAACATGTGATTGTATTGATCATCAATACCAAGTATGAAAGTCTTGTAATGAATTAAACTCAGCAAATATACGCACTCATGAAGATGCGATGGTAGGCCGGATGGTAGGCCGGCGATGAGGAGGGCGATGCAAGGCGGCGATAGACCCCTCGAGGGGGATGCTTGTCATCGCTTATGGGGTCGGCGTGAAGATGCGGAGGCTTCGCAGCGACTTCGTCGTCAGGTTTTTGGTTCCAGGGGTCTCCGAGATGTGGGCGGACGGGAGAAAGTGGGTCGGAAAATTACACCATCCTCGAACGATCGCATCCATGGTCGAGGGCGGATGTACCATCATCAACCGAGAAATGAGCCGGGGCACATACAGGTAGAGAATTCCAAGAGTTGTCCAACTTTTGCAGAGGTGGTGAAGGCGGCTAGGGTTTCGAAACCCTTGTTCGAAGATATTCCCCTTCCTCGGAGGCGTATCCAGTTTCGTAACGGAGCCCCTATGATGATATTTTCTGATGCGGAGATCTCTCCGGCGTACCGGTCCATGTCCCATGCAGTTATCCTAAAATTTCCTGAGGGAAGACCGAAAGTGGAATCTACAAGAGAACACATGAGGCAAAACTGGTCGCTAGACAACCTCCCCGTCGTAGGAGCCCTAGATGGACAGCATTTGCTGGTGATTTGCGCAACGGAGGCGGACGCGGTGGAGGTGTTAACAAGGGACTCTCGGAAGATGGAAGGTAAGGATTTTCGAACGTTTCGTTGGATGCCCGGTTATACGGTTAAGCAAGAACCAACCCTCATGGTGACTTGGGTTCGCCTGCATGGACTTGACCCATGTCTATACAGACCAAGCTTTCTAAGAGAGGTATGTCGAGGCTTTGGGGTGTTCCTGAAAGCTGATCCGTGTACTTTGGATCTGTCCAATCCGGCTATGGCAAGGGTTTGCGTCGAGATTGACTTGCGATGGCCTCTGATACAAGGATTATGGGTTGGCACGGAGCAGCATCAACAGTGGATTGATATCGAGTATGAAGGGAGCATAAATTACTGTTTTTGCTGCAAGAAACAAGGTCATTCTTCTGACATTTGTAGGAAAGATCAAGCAAAGTCCCAGAGAAAAAATGAAGGAGATTTTTCCATTGCCGAAGCAGAGAAGCCGACATACATGTCTGAAGGGCCCTTAAATTGTCCATCTGGTTTGGAACCTCTTTCACGGAACAAAGGGGTGTCAGATGGACATGAAGATGGCAAGTCTGAGGAATGGCAGATTCCGAGGTATAGGAAGAGGAAAGTATTGAAAATGGGACTATCCAGTACTATATGGAAAGCAAGGAATGAAGTCACCACAATTCCAATCATCGTAGACATGCCAGCCAACAAAACTGAGTTCGTGACGGATGCTGTCAACAACAGGAAACAATATCTTCGTAGGGCTGAATTCAATCATGCATCCGGAGGTGTTCCCATGCAGATCAGTCCCATGTTTAGCACAATTAAGGAAAAGGACCAATGCTTACAGCTTGCTCGAGTGAGATCCGATCAGCCGTCGCATTCGGATGATTCGAGGGTGGATGTTGTCTGGCTTCAGAATTTATCAATCGGGATTCCATTTATGCAGAGGTTTCAAACCAGCAGAGAAGGTCATATAACTCAGCTGCATGACCACAGTTATTCGCGCCCTCAGCCTACAACTTACAGACGGATGCTATCAACAGATGATTCAAGCATTGGTACTTATTCCACCCTTCTTTTGACCTCAGAAGATAAGTTCTTCCCCACTCCACTATCAGTTGTTCCAGCTCTTCCTAACATCAATGAGCCTACAAACGATCAGATCCTGGAGAATATTAGTCGCTTACGTAGTGAGCGGGACCAATCAAGGCGCGTTACTCGCAGCGCCTCCAAAACTCTTTCCCATAAACATCAATCATGTTAAGCTCAATATGCTGGAATGCTAGGGGAGTTTACAATAGAGGGACATTAAATCACCTCCTTCATTTAGTTTCAGTTCACAGGCCCAGTTTCCTTTGCATCTTGGAACCCAAAGCAGCTGCCAAGAAGCTCCCTTGGTTAGCCAGGCGATTGGGTTTTGCTCAATGGCATTTTGACCATGATTTTACGTCTAACATTTGGTTGTTGTGGCAGGATTCTCTAGTGGTTGAAATAAAAGACAAATCAGATCAACATGTTACGGTGGAGATTGATTTTACAAGTTTGGGAAGAAGCACCCTTTGTACTTGCATCTATACCAAATGTTCGCGACACGCTCGTGCAAGATTATGGGGGCTATTAAACCAGTTCGGCGCCAACTTAAACTCTTCTTGGATACTTACGGGTGATTTTAATGTTATTACGGACTGGGAGGAGAAGCGTGGAGGCGCCAGGGGAGACGATGGTAGCATGCTTGATTTTATCAATTTTATTCAGGGGCTTGGCTTAGTAGACAATGGCGTCCTGGGAAAGTCTCTCTCGTGGTGTAACAATCAGAGAGGATTGCGCCGTATTTACAAGCGCCTAGACAGGGTTCTCCTTAATCCGGCAGCGGTGAATGCCCTCTCGGATTTAGTGGTTCGGCAGCTTGAGCGGGTACAATATGATCATTGCCCCTTGCTAATTCAGCTTTGTCCTGATAATCCAAGGAAGTCCTTCTTTAGTTTTCATTCTATGTGGGTAGAGAACGAAGGTTTTAAGCCGTTGGTTAGGGCGACATGGAACAGTAACAGGTCTAGCAATCCGATGATCAAATTGGACAGTTTTCGGGGATCTAAATCGAAAGATTGAAGAGGCTACTCGTAAAGTGGATACAACCGATTCAGATATTTTGGAGGGTTGGTCAGAGGATCGCGATCAGGCTTTAATCATGGCTCAGGAAGAGTTAGCATCATGCCTTAGAGCAAAATCTCAGTTGTTGGAAGGAAAGAGTCGCTTAAAGTGGTTGAAGGGGAGCGAAAAGAACTCAAAGATTTTTCACATAGCCATGAAAGTGATAAAAGCCCAATCTCGTTGTTTTATCGAGCTTCCTTCGGGAGTGTGGTCGGATGATCGAGAAATTATAGGTCATGAAGCAGCCAATATGTTTGAGTCTCTCCTAGGACCCTCGGCTAGTTCGATGGAAGAAGAGGTATTATCTGTAATTCCTGATCTTATTTCTCCGTCTGAAAATTCGGCCCTGGCAGCGGCTCCTTCAGCTGAGGAGGTGAAATTAGCAGTTTGGGATATGGATGCTAAGAGCGCCCCTGGTCCAGATGGCTTCACGGCCTTGTTTTTTCAGCATTGCTGGGATATTATCGCGGAAGATCTTATCGCGGCAGTTCGATGGTTCTTTCAGCCGGGCAGCTTCCTCCCTCAGGCGGTTACAGCTACTCATTTGGTTCTTATTCCGAAGATCAAGCAGCCGCAATCTCTCAGCGACTTCAGGCCAGTAAGCTTGTGCAATGTCCTCCACAAGGTGATCTCCAAGGTTCTTAATAACCGATTGTCCCCTCTATTACCGAGACTAGTAGGGGCAGGTTTCGTCAAAGGGCGTAACATTCATGAAGTCATGGCATTAGGCCATGAGATAATTCGGGATATTAATAAAAAGACATGGGGAGGCAACATATCTCTGAAACTTGATATGTCCAAAGCCTATGATAGATTATCTTGGGCGTTTTTGATTCGAATCCTTTGGCGTTTCGGATTTTCCAACGAGTGGTGTGATATGATTTACCGAAATATCTGCGGATGCTATTTTTCAGTCAAGCTAGAAGGTAACACCTTTGGTTTCTTTCGTTCTTTCAAGGGTGTTCGCCAGGGTGATCCGATATCGTCCTCTCTGTTCGTGTTAGCTATGGATGTCTTTGGAAGGCTGATCAAAAGGGCTCTTGAAGGAGGCGTTTTCAGACCATTTGCTTGCAGTCATCGGGTTAGCCCTCCAACCCATTTATTATTTGCAGATGATGTGTTGATTTTTACTAATGGCAGCTTATCCTCAATCACCGGGTTATTGGGGGTCATCGAGGATTTTTGCTCCAGCTTTGGGCAAGTTATCAATGTTCAGAAGAGCGCTGTGTTTTTTTCTAATCAGGTTTCGGCCTCCAGGCGTGCCTTAATCCTTCAGCAGAAAGGCTTCGCTCCAGGTTCCTTTCCAATTACATATTTGGGAGCTCCGCTGTTTGCAAGCAGGTCCCGTATAATATACTTCAATGCTTTGGTTCAAAAGATTACTACTCGAACGGAAGGGTGGCTAAGTAAGTTGGTGTCTTTTGGCGGTAGAGTCACCCTAATTCGTTCAGTTTTGATGTCCATTCCGGTACACACTCTATCTGCAGTTCCAGTTCCGAAGGCTATTCTGTCCCGCATCAACTCAATCCTTGCGAGCTTTCTTTGGAATGCTGGTAGGGAGAAGAGGCATCATTGGGTTGCTTGGTGTCGAACCTGTTCTCCTGTTGATCGGGGAGGTGTTGGTCTATGGCCTTTAAATTCGGTGGTGGATAGTTTCTTGGCTAAATTAGCTTGGCGCTTCTGGGAGGGCTCTTCATTGTGGGCGAGGTTTGTGTGAGCCAAATACATCCGTCCGGGGGGAGGGCTATCTCTTCGTCACAAGGGTTCTGCTCTATGGCAAAATATTGTTCCTTTCGTTCATTTACTGCATAGCAAGGTAAAATGGATCTTTGGCCGTGGTTCTATTTCGATGGGTTTGGCTTTTCCGGATTGGTCTTTGGGACCAGAGCTGAGTTCTATGGCGGTGTCTAATGTCATCTTGGATGTAGAAGTAATGAATTCGCTCCCTATGGACCAGAGGAACCTGCTTCAGGCCGTAGTTATGGATCCTCGTGCTGATGAACGGTTAATTTGGGAAGGATCTCTCTCTGGGAAGTTTTCTGCAGCCAAGTTTCGGTGTTGGTTGAATCCTAGTCAGGGCAGTGGGGATTGAACTGGATTTGGTCTCAGGTTATATCTATGAAAATTTAAGGATTTTTATGGCGTTTATTCAATAATGCTCTTTCGGTGGACCTTCGAATTCAGAGCAAGGTTATTCATTTGGCATCTCGATGCAGGTGTTGTCATGAGGGGAACTCGGAATCAGTTGATCATTTGTTTGTCCAAGGCTCCTTAGCATCATCTTTATGGAACTTCTATGCTCCAATCCTTGATAAGCCTCGAATTTCATCCATATTTCAGCTTCGGTGGGGCTGGATCGGTCAGAGGAAGCCCGCGTCTCAGCTTGATCATATGGTTTATATTGTAGTGGCGTGTGGCCTTTGAGAATTATGGTGCGAGCGTAACAGGAGGATGTTTGATGAGAGTAGTTCCGAGCAGGCCGTTATCAGACGAGTTCAGCGATGGTGTTCTTCTATCTCGGTTTTAATCAAGCCTTCCAAATCGTCTTTGGCTTCCGAGGTCTTAGCGTTGAAGGCTTTGAGGCTTCCGATTTTGGTCATTCCTTGTCCATTGATCCAATGGGTTTCATGGGATCCGGGTGACGGTCTTACGCTTAATGTGGATGGGTCCGTGTCTTCATCAGGAGCTTCCGGAGGTGGAGTGATTCGGGATGCGCATGGAGCTTCAAAGCTGTTGTTCTCTACCGTCTTTGATAATGATATCTCGAATACTGTGGCTGAGTTCAAAGCAGCTTTATATGGCCTCAAGGAAGCTAAGGTTGCCGCTATTTCATTATCAGAGTTGCAAACCGATTCTCTTGTTCTAGCTCAGGCGATTAATGAGATTTCAGCCTGCCCTTGGGAGTGCTGCTATCTTTTAAAGGAGATTTTATTTGAATTGGATGGTGCTAAAGTGCGGCATATTTTTCGCGAGGCAAACTCAGTGGCGGATCTTTTAGCTAAGGAAGCATCTATTACCGGGTCGAAGATTTCTGCTAGCTTAAGTGATTTTAGTAGCGGCTTTCGGTCGCTTGTCCTTCTCGATTCTAGGCGTATGCCTTCTTGCCGTGTTTTCTAATTCTGGTCTTTATTCATCAATAAAGTGCTTTGTTTAAAATATATATATATATATATATATATATATATATATATAGGGAATGGATCAAATGAAAACCACTTTGAATATGTAAACTGTGGACGAATGATATCCATTAGATCTTTTAAGTTTAATGGATGAGATTAAATTTTAATTTTATCATAATTAAATTTAATTTTATCCATTTAGAAATACAAACCTTTTAATTGATACACATCCACGTATTTAAAAATTACTTTCCATTTTTCACGCTAACCTTCCATCTAATCCTGTTGCCATACTTAATCTTCTCCATATCTCAATCAGAAAAGAATCTCACCGGCCTCGTTAATTAGAGAAGCAGATACATCGTCCTTTGCAAAATTCTCATCGCCATCAACATTTGCACGAAAGTTGATTCGACTTTGAAGAAGCCATAGTGGCGATTCAGTTGGAGGAAGGAGAGAACAGATTTGGAGCTTCGAAAGCTCGCCGATTTTCAATGGAAGCAACCATAAAGTTAATCCGGCTCAACCTGGCAGCGGAAGCAATAGAATCCAACAGAATCTAGCAGCAGCAACAATATCACAATCCGGCTCAATCCAACAGCGGTGGCTTCTCCAGATTTTTTTTAAATTCTTTATTTTTGTTGTTAGTTTGCTTCACGTGTCGATTATTCATGTTAATCGGTGTTTCATCTATTTTGATTATTACTTGTATAGCACATCAGATCTGCATTGAGAGAGCCTCACGCAATAGACGACTAATTGAATTCGCCTCAAGTTCATCACAGCTGCCATGTCTAAATGCTGCTCGAGCAGTCATTTCGCCTTCAATCGTTAGAGAAGGTCTGTAATGGTGCACAATTACTGGTGCACGAGTTTTCTGAACTCATTGGTGCACATCAAATCTTGTGTGAATGGTGCACATGTTGGCTACGTCCAAAATAATAAAGATGTTTGTGCACCATGTAAATTCAGTTTGTGCACATGTTGGCCAATTTTAAGCAAGGCGGGGGGAGCCGCTGGAGTGGATGTTTGTGCACCATGTAAATTCAGTTTGTGCACCATTTCAAATTCGTAAAAGTGCATCATGTAACAAGAAATAATGATTAATTAAATAATAAATTACGACGTATCATCCCAAAATAAAAAAGTGCACCATCTCAAATCAATATGTGCACCGCCTCCTAATTTTTTTATCAAATCAATATATATATACGCACTCATGCGCTCGAACGCGGTGACAAGTTGTAAACAATCGCTCATTGTCTACAATCATCATAACCTTTAGCCGATGATATGAATTATATATATCTATCATATAATTTAAGTTATCAAATTAAATGACATATATATGCAGTTGCACTACCGTGGTAGGGAGTTGAGTCTAAGTTTCAACCTAGATGACATACATATATATAGTTGCGCTACTGTAGTATGGAGTCAATCTGAGTTATTTAGCTCATGCAAATCTAGAGTTTATTTATTTATAAACACTTATGACATATATTTATTTGCTACTCGTTTAGCTAATTTACGCATAAAGCCTCACAACTAAATCAACAGTAATAAATCATGAAACAAAGCAAGTCATTCATTGAAGTTGTCATGTAATAAAGAAATCATTCAAAAGAAGCATAATAAACATAGCATCATAAAAAAATTATTAAGCATAATTATCTCAGAACATATATCATAAGTTTTGCACCTGAACTACACAAGATATTTAGCTACTAAAGGCCGTAAGTGAGAAAATAATTAAATAAGAGGGTATTAGCCTTAGAAATTGACTATGCTAACCAACAATGCATTTCTTGTTGTTCTCCACTGCTGACCGGGAATCTCTGGTCACACAAACTGTTGTAGCATTAAGACACACTTGAAATAGAACGTAGAGACCTCCTTATATAGTATGAGATGTGACAAAATTAGAAACGATGACAATAATGAGTTTCTAAGTTCCTCTGATGAACATCAACTCTTTGACTTCTTTCTTTTGATGACATGTGTATGCTCTCACTGGACACAAGCATTCGCGGCTGCATTCTTCTATCATTCTATTTAATGTTGTACGTATTTTGCTTTAAAATTTTTTTTTAGCATGTTTTCACATTTAGACCTAAAATAATCTCGAAATATATATAATAGCTAAATCATTAAATTACATTCTTGAACAGTCAAGAATCAAGTGAGTTAACTATAATGAATCAAATAATTTGGTCTCATTAGGCACTTACGACGCTTTCCCCGTCATCATGTCCCCCTTGCACAACTTCTCCCTTGTGTCACTTCCTCTGCTGCTTGCCCCCACCACTCGCCTCGTCATTGAGATCCATTTCCTCTCAATTATGTGACCGGTTCTTCATGATGTATTATTATGTCTTATTGTACATTTTTATGATTTAGGTGTCATGGTGCTGACGCCCCTAAGAAGAGAAGTAGACCGAGGCTCCCCTAGGTGGCCGAGACCAAGGCCTCTGAGAAGGCCGAGGCCCTTGATGCTAAGGTCTCGAGATGGCTTAGGTTCCCGATGCCAATGTCATAAGGTGGTCGAGGACCCTAAGGCAAGGGCCCCCAAGTGGCTAAGGCCTCCGAGGTACAGACCCTGAGGTGGCCCAAGGTCCTCGATGCCAAAGTACCAAGGTGGCTGAAGTTCCAGACGCCAAGAACCCGAGTTGGATCGTGAGACTAGGAGAAGTAAGCCAATGATTAGGCTATGAGGTCATTCTATATTGACGAATTTTGATCAAACTGGACTTTTCTCTGAAGATAACTTTGGAAGGATATCTTAAACACATAGCATTTGGCATTTGAAACTAATGAATAGGCACTTGTTTAGTGGCTCATACATCCAAAGATACTCCGAGTTGACACTCTCAAGGCTTAGAATAGATGACGGATTATTATTATAAAAGAACAAGTGTTCCAAATGTACGTGGCAGCAGAAGAGTGGTTTCTTGAAGCTCAAGGGATAAGTTTTTTCCAACAAACTCGGAAAAACAACAACAAAGTTTGTGAGCAAAAATCCAAAAAACAAACTATTTTCGTTGGAGAGAAAGAAGAAAAGAGGGTTAAGGTGTTAAGTAACATTAGAACGTGGACGTTATTGGAAATAATTGAAAAGACATTGAAGCACTGTAAATAAATAAGGGCTTCGATAGAGAAAAATATTCTAAGTCATACGAGTTAAGTACAAGCGTACGCAATCTCAAAATCTGCAAGTCATTTTTCTTTCGATTTTTGTATATTCATTGGCTTACAACCTTCATCCAATCGAAAGGTTTCAATTTTGTAGTCATTTTGACAACACTTAGTTCATTAAATTCTTATATTTAGAAGACATCTTTTTTTTTCCAAGATATCGGATTTATCTTTTTATAATTTTTTTTCATTTCACTTTATTCTAATTCAGAGTATATACACTGATTCAAAAAGTCTTGACATACATGTTTCTTTTTTTTCCAATTTGTGCAAATACAAACCCACAGGCTAATTTGAACAGCAAACAAACCGAATATTGCACTATTTAAGTTCACCTCATTTAATTTCATGAGTTGGACCTCGAGCCGAGTATTAGCGAGCTTTTGAATTACTATTCAAGATTGGCTTGTATGATTTTAACAAGTTCAAGCCAAATTCGAGCTTTATTCGTGCATTTGGATTGATCTTATATAAGTTTGATATATATTATAAATGAACTGTTAACTGAGTTTAATCAAACTTTAAATGAGCTACATGTTTAGAAATCTCATTTCTTTAACTAATACTAATATAATTATGCGAAAGGTTCACAAACGAGCCTCACACTAGCTTTGAATTAGTTGAAATTGAACTTTTAATTGAGCCTATAAACGAGATGTTCATTAACATAAATGAGTCGAGCATCTCATTGTTCATGTTAGACTCGTTTATTTACCGATTTTCAAAATAATTATAAAACACTTGTTTATCATCAAGCGAGTTTCGAATGAGCATTGACTGATTTTTTACCGAATATGTTCTCAGGCAGTTCACAAGTGATTAGCGCACCCCTAATGTTAACATGGTTGAATTAAAATTTATAAAAATATACATATTAATATTTTATAAAATGAAAAAGAGTGTTAGGGCCAATTCGGATGGACACTTTCAGAATATAATGGTTTATTTATTAGAAATATGTGATGGCCCAAGTATTCCTTATGGAGACTCACAATTTTAATACTTGGTTGGGCCTGCTAATTAAATTTATCCATAATAAAAGGTCACATATACTTGTTCTCTGAGTCATTCTAGAGTAGACCATGTTCGTAGACTATACATCAATTGATGAACAACTGTCATGTGACAGTTTAACCAATAATGTGGGATATTGAAAAAATAATTTTATAACTAATCAATATTTTTCATGTGACAGTTTAACAAAATGATGTCTCAATTTTTTAATGGCGGTATCCCTAGTCCACGAAAATCGAGTTTTTTCAAGGTTACATTCTTTTGATCGTTTTATATCAACGTTGTTCCGCCTTTTGATTTGTTTTTAGTAATACCCAATTTTTTTATTTCCGTTGATAACACCAACAGATTGAGGTAAGTAATCCACGGGTACTAACCACAGATTATAAATGTCAGTTGTCATGCTTCCCGACCATGTTGGCACCCACATGGCAACCCTCATAAGATGGCAATCCACTGGTGTTAAAACCAATTTTGCCTCTTAAGGGAATCTGCTGGTTTGGTATATCTAATATTGAGATTCAACTAAAAATTATTTGTAAACAAAAATCAATCAAAAAATTATCACCAACTTCATCAAAAATAAGAAATAAATATATGAAAAGATCGAAAAAAGCAAGTGTATGAAAAATATCAAAAAGTCATGCTGATTTAGTCAACTGAGAATTAATGCGAGAATCAATCAAAAATAGCAAATCAAAATGAAATTTATTAAGTATATCCTCGTGGACCGGTGTCATGTGGAGAATACTTAGGAATACAAAGCTTTTTACTAAAATAAACCAAACTGTACAGGAGAATACGTTTTACTGGAACCAAAAACCGTCTCTTTATTAGTAGTAACAACCGATCCGAGTTCAAACGCCCAAAAACGCCTTCACACGGCTTAAACAGGGCTCACTCTTGGTATACCACTAATAAAGGCTAGTTAATGGTTTCAAACTCCAGTTTAGCCTTTTCAAACCTCAAAAATCCACATGTAGCCGAACACCGAATAACAGGATCAAGTCATACAGTTAGTATGTACGATTCATGGTTCAACACCAAGGTAATTAGCCGATCATTCGGCTAGGTTATATGATGGGGGTTTATTTTATTTGAAAACAAATAAAAGAAAGAGAGGAATACTTACAAAGATGTAAAGGAGCGCCTTGAGCAAACTTCTTTTATTGATTGCTGGAAATATTACAAGAAAGGATTTTGAGAGAGAAGTGCTGGAGAGAGTTCTGCCTTCTCCGATACAAACCATAGCCTTATATAGGCTAGCAGACTTCAGACTATTATTACAAACGACAAGTGATACACTACTACAGGAAAACTAATAATTATAAATGACAAAACTATTAGAGTAGCTTTATTAAAGCTACGGACTTCCTTTGAGTGCCCGTCGTTGTCTTCTTTATTAAAGGGAGATGCTCCCTTTACGTCTTTTCTTTGTCTTCCACTTTGATAAAGAAGAGATTCCTTCTTTATGTCCTTGTCATTTTTGGGCTACATTTTTCCCCGTGGGCTTTTTAGAGAGATCCTCTCCAGTCTGGTCCAATTTTTCCATGTAAAAGGGCTCTTCTTGGCCCAATAGTTCTAATAATTGGTCTTCATTGAGAAAATCTTCTCCTTGGGATTCTCCTGCTAAGTCTTCTTCAATTTCTTCATTTGATGACGCTCTCGTTTTCATCGAGGTATCCGACCTTTGGTCTGATTGAGAATGCATGAACTGCCTGCTCAGCTCCTTTTTTGCCTCTTCCAGATATGCCTTTAACATATCTTCTTTAGAAATCTCTGGATTCTTCATCTTTAATCTGATGGAAATTTTTTCGAAAGGATTTGATTCCTTTTGGGTCTCAATAATTGTTAAGGCCTTATATCTTTCGACTTTTGATTGGATATCATCCACCGTTTCTTGACCGAATATCTTCTTGGTCTGAGGGTCTATTTTTACCATTTTTTCCCAGAAACGAGTATAACTTGTTCTGAGAACACAAGGAAATTTGGCATCGCCAGGGAGTTTTGTCTCGGTAAAACCGATTTCTGGAGTCCATTTCCAGATCCATGGTATAGAAAATTCTGTAAAGAAGTATAACAATACCCAATCCTCAAAGAATTTCTCTGAGTCAGCCAATTCTGGGATTTTTGGAGAAACTTTCCTCCAATCTACGTATAACTTCTTGAATGGTTCTGGCATTATAAAGCTTGATGGTCCTTTTAAAGTCCACCACTTTGCAAACCAATTTGGAATAGGCTTGTTATAAACTTGCCCACAGACTTTGAAAAACCAAGTATGTTTATGATATGGGTTCTCATATAAGAGTACCTTGTCAAAAGCTTGGATATAATCCCAGTAGTTGTATTTGAAAACTACTTTTCCGGAGTTTATAATCTCCTTTTCCCTCATAGGAGATATTCCCCATTGGTGAACAGTTATAATCTGTTTAATTGTCAATTTACTAAATTGGTAGACATTTTTGCTACTTTCTTTAGTAAAATGTTCAATTTCACAAAAATTGTTTTTGAGGATTTCCTCAAAATACCCTCTTGTTTTGTAAGAGGTGGCAGCATATGATGCCGAGTCTAAGTATCTAGACATTATTTCCCAAGGATCATTTTTAAATTGCAAATCACTATCTTCTAGCAGAAATATAATTTCTGATTTAAAACTTTTTATCCAAGGAGCTTTATCTTCCTCTGTTACAGCACTAGCATATGATGCTATAGGATTGGAGTTTGATGAGGAAGGTATATCTTCCTGTGAAAGGTTTGCGTCTATAAGCCTTGTTTTTCCATGCTGAATAATAATTTCAGAAGTATCACCTCTGTTAAGAGAAAGACCTGGGATATAACCTCGGCCTCTAGGGGTATTTCCCCTACCTCTTCCTCTTCGAGGAATCATACCTGTGAAGAAATTCATTATGCCACAGATATTTGCTTTTTCAAAGCCTTGAAGTAATTATATTTACGAAGTGCCTCTTTTTTCCCTTCTTTTTGGTCTGGCGTTAAACGACCATTTTGTATAAACAAGACACCATAATATAGGAGCATTTGACCCCACTGTTTTTGTTTTAAATCAGCTATCTGATGAATTTCCTTCAAATATTCACTTGACATATTTACTCCTGCAAATATTCCCGAGTCAGGAAATCAGGAAGATTATTATCTTCTCCTTTTTTATAAATTATTTCGAAATCAAATGGGGCTAAATGTGCCTGCCACCTTGCAAACATTTGCTTGGATACGTCATGTTTAAAATCTTTATTAAACATAAATTTAGCAGTATTACAGTCTGTAAAAATTTTAAATTTTTGGTTATAAAGGTCATCTTGAAATTTCAAGACACATTTTACTATAGCCAATATTTCTTTAGCTACAGTCGCATAATTTCGTTGACTATTTGACCATTTACCTGAGTGATATCTTACCAGCATTTGATGCTTGGTTTCTGGATGGATTTGTTTTAGTATTCCTCCAAATCCTATGTCTGATGCATCTGTCTCTACAACTTTTTCCCATTTTGGGTTTGCTAAGGATAAACAGGGTAAAATTTTTACCTTTTCTTTAATCTTTTTTACGGCTTGTGTATGAGCCGTTGTCCAAGGTTTTGGATTCTTTTTAAGTCTTTCATACAAAATTGCACTATCAGTGGCTAGGTTTTTATAATAAGCAGAGATATAATTTAAACTGCCTAAAAACCTTTGAAGTTGCTGTTTTTGCAGAATTTCATCCGGAAATTTAGAAGCAAATTCAATACTTCTATTTATTGGGACTATTTTCCCCTTTTCAATATTATGACCTAGAAACCTAATTTTGGTTTGGAATATTAGCATTTTTGGTTTAGACACAACTAACCCATTCTGTATTATTAATTTTTTAAATAAATCAAGATGATTAAAATGTTCTTGTATATTTTTGGAAAATACCAAGATATCATCAATATACACAATTATAAATTGGCTATATGGGATGAAAATATCATTCATTATTTTCTGAAATTCAGAAGGTGCATTTTTCAAACCAAATGGCATTACTCTCCATTCATAATGTCCTATCGGAACATTAAAAGCAGTTTTATATTGATCATTTTCGGCTATCTGTATTTGCCAGTATCCTGATTTTAAATCAAATTTGGAAAATATAATTGCATCATGTAATTTATCAAGTAGATCTTTTTTGTTTGGTATAGGGTGCCTAATCCATTTTAAAACTTTATTTAGAGGTTTATAGTTTATTACTAATCTAGGCACTCCTCTTTCAATCTCGCTATGTTTATTAACATAGAATCCTGTACATGACCAGGGTGAGTTTGACTTGACTATTAGTCCTTTTCCTAACAGATTATTAATCTCAGTTTTACAGAGTTCCATATATTCTGAATTCATTTGACAGGGTCTAGATTTTGTAGGAATATCCTGTTCCTTGAAGGATTCTTCATATGGAAGGCTAACAATATGCTTTTTTCTATTCCAAAAAGCATTAGGATGATCATTACAGATTTCTAAGGACATAGTGTCCTGTAAGCGTTTTATTTTGTCAATTAATTTGGGATTTTTTAAATCAATCTCAATATTATAAATGGTTACTTCACTTTTAAGAAAATTGATTTGATTATATTTTTGAAAAATAATGTCTTTTATTTCATTTAAGACTTTCGTTTGGGGTTCAGTTACAAACTGAAATTGGACTTTCTGCTTTTGAAAAGTTCCCTCAAAGTATTTGTCATCAATATGAGTTATAGGAAAGATTTGTTTAAGAAATGGTGTTCCAAGTATTACTTGGTTTGTTATGTTTTTAACAAGTAAAAAGCTTTCAGGTATACATACTTTATTATTACAAATATAAGCTTTAGGTATCTTAAAATCTATTTGGAGTTTTTCTCCTCCAGCATGTCTTAAACTATGGGTTGTTTTCTCAAAATATTTTGTGGGTATTAACCCTTCCTGTATTACACTTACATCTGCTCCTGAATCTATTAGAGCAATTAATTCTATCATAAAACTATTATTTATGAGTAATTTTATTTTGATATGAAATTTGAATGCAGTAATCATATTTATTACCGAAAGAAATCTTTCTTCTAAAGGTTCATTTGGATTTGTTAAATCCGATGGAGTTTTATCTTCTAATTTTGAAACTCTTTGATTTAAATTGTTATTTAATTGTTTTAACATTTTGATTTCATCTTTTAAATTATCAATTTCGAATTTTAAATCTAATACACTTGAAGGGGTTTCAGAAATTGTCTTTTGTTTTTGTCTTAGTGTTTTAAACACTTCTGACATCATATATGGATTATTATCTATTTTATGAATTTCTTCATTCTGTTTAGTATCACTAGAACTTGGAATATCCATTGAATCTATTAATTTTGACCTTAATTCTTTGTCTTTAATTGATTGTAAAAATTCAATTAAGTCATTGCCTTTTAAGACATTTAAGCTATCATTATCTTTAAATTGGGAGATTAATTTATAAATTTCATCTTCACTATCTTGTTTTAAACAAGGTTTCTCACATGATGAGCAACAAGCATTATCTTCACTATCTGTTGTTTCATTTAGATTTCTTATTTCAGTGTTTCCAGAACTATCAGTTTCTGTTTCAGTGTCACTACTGGATTCAGTTTCACTATCAGAATTAATTAGTAGTTTTTTCAAAGAATCTTTCAATTCTTCATCAAGATTTAGGTTTTTGATTTTATCTTTCATTCTACACTTATTTGCGTAGTGACCTATTCTTCCACACTTATAGCAAGTGATTTGCCTTTTATCTTTTTTATTATTCATTTTGTTATAAACTTTCCTATGTTGTTTTTTAACCAATTTTTCTTCAGAATATTTCCGTTTTTTCTTCTTATAAGGTTTTTTATGCTCTTTAGGAATATATTTTCCTTTCCCTTTGTTTGTTGGAATATCCATTCCAAACTGGCTGCAGAATTGTCCTAATTGGTTTCTTTCTAAAAGACTCTGTCTTTTAATCTGTTGGTTTAACCTTATTTCATTACAGAGGCTTAATCCCTCTTGAACACAAGTTTTTATTAATTCACCATATGTATAAGTATCATAAGGTATGGCTATCATATCTTTCCTCAGAGTTTTTCTGACTCTTTCGGCGAAAAGATGTGGTAAGCCATCAATAAATTTAGACTTCCAATGAGAGCTATTACACTCAGGAAGTTCCATTACTCTATTCAGAAAAGCATCTTTATACCATCTGAAATTTGTTAGTGTTTTACACCTTAAGTTTTGAAGAAGTGTCCTAATATTTTCATTATTATCGGAGACTCTTCCTGTAAAATGTTCCATTATGTTGATTACTAATGTATAAACGGCATTTTCCATGACTCTACCGTCTTCTTGTTTTATAGTTGTTAAGATTTCATCTCTATTTCTCGGCGTTAAATAGTTATCCCACCAACCTTTAAGTTGTCCTGTAAAACCAGCAGTTATCATTTTTGCTATGTTTGAATCTGTATTTCCTGCCGTTTTACTTATTGTGCTATACATCAACATTCTGTGGACCAAATTATAAATTTGTTTTTCAGTATACCCATCTAGGTTCCATTCATAAATGTTTTTACCAATATAACTGTTATTAAGGATATATTCCTGTTCCTCATGTAGAATATCTACGGGTGATGGTCTATTATAATAAGTGGGATTATTGTTATATTTGTAGAGTTTATTAATCTCATCTTGGATTAATGGCTTATAATCCTTATGGCTGGATTCTATCCGCCCTGTGAACTCTTCTTCTAATGTCGAGATTTTTAATCCCTTAAATTTTTCTTCTATTAAATTTTCTAAATCCAACATGGATTTTGGTTCTAATTTATAACCTGTTATTTCAGGCGGTGGTTGAAGACTTGGGGTTGCAATTATGATTTCTTTTCCTGTTGTTTTAGGTTGACTGGTTTCACCTATCTGGCTCAATTTATTAAGTCTTTCGTGTAATGATATTATCTGTTCTCCCAGAATATTCAAATAAGCATTTGTATAATTGTTTTGTTCAATTATTTTATTTATCTGTTGCATTGTAACATTTAATGTTTCATTTTCACAAATTTTTGCGAATGCTGAAAAATTTACTACCTGTCCTTCTTTTTCCATTTTGAATGGTTGTTGAGGTGGAAAGACTGATTTTAATATGTTTCCATTTGAAAGTTTATATTCTCTTTGAATAACAGAAATATAAGGTTCAATATGGTTAGTTATAAACCATGGTACAAAAGGAAATAAAATATTTTTCTCAGATAGAAATTTATAAAATTCTTCTGAAATTTGTTCCTGTAAACTTTTATCAAAGTTTTCAAAAAACCATTTTCTAAATTCTTCCCATCTGGGTTTTAAGAATTCTTCCCTAACCTTTCGTCTGGCTAAGGATCCTTTGGAAAAATCAATTTTTTGTGTATTATTCATATCGAAAAATTCATTTCTGATTCGGTTATCTCCTCATTGTTAGTGTTATAAACACCTTTTACTATGTTTTCTTGGGTTTTAAATAATTTAGTTACTCTTTCTCTTTCACCTATATGTGAA
The DNA here is from genome assembly GCA_002312845.1 of Kalanchoe fedtschenkoi. Classification (NCBI taxonomy): domain Eukaryota; kingdom Viridiplantae; phylum Streptophyta; class Magnoliopsida; order Saxifragales; family Crassulaceae; genus Kalanchoe; species Kalanchoe fedtschenkoi. The sequence continues at coordinate 333,186 of NQLW01000050.1, read as the reverse complement.
GCAGAAGCCCTATGTGAGGTTTCAGAATCTGGGACTTCTATTATTGGAGAAATATATGAATTAGACGAATATGATCTAGCTAATGGTGTCTCAGGAGTTTTACCCTTAGTCATTTTTATATAAATATTACCTTCTGATGACTCTATGATTTCATCTACCTCTTCATTTACCTCTATTTTAGGATGTCCTACCTTTTCAAGGATCCATTGATCTGGTATTGGAATTTCATCCCATTTTATGGTTCTCCTAGTTGAGATTTTTGATTTATTAAAATTGGTTTCTATTAAAACCGTTTCATTTATTCTTTTATCAAGAAGCTTGCAATTTGGGTTTAATGTTATTAAAGGTTTATAATAAATTCTATAACAAATACATATTAATTCTGATCCAGGCATATAATTATAGCCATGAGCTTTTACATTTAATGTTAAAGCCTCTAAGATGTTTATATCTGTTAAGGATAATGTCAAATTTGGATAGACATTAAAATAAACTGGCCCATGTGCCAAGCTTGATTATATTACTCCCATTAAGGATTTTTTATAATCTAAGTTCCTGGCATCCCTTAAGCATGCAATGAAACTTTCAGGCAAACCTTTTAAAGTTAATGGTTTAAAAGCAATCTGTATAAGACCAATATGAATAAACTTGTATAACATTGAATATTTTATTATATCATTTTGATAAAGTAATTTAATACAAATCTGTTCGTTATCTAACGCCACAGATTCTTCAGTAGTTTTTACTACTTGTTTTAAACCAAATTTTTCAAAAGTTCCTAATTTGTATAGAGTTTTAATCTCAATTTTAGGAATTGTCCATTTATTAAGTTCTTCAAGATTTTCTGGAATTTCCATTTCTTGCATATAAGCATTTTTTATATGAGATTTCCCATGTTTGATTAGATTCATTGAATCTTCGAGAAACTGATGTTAAACCACGCCTCAATACATACACCCCGTATGATTTGGCTCTGATACCACAGTGGACCGGTGTCATGTGGAGAATATTGAGGAATACAAAGTTTTTTACTGAAATAAACCAAATTGTACAGGAGAATACGTTTTACTGGAACCAAAAACCGTCTCTTTATTAGTAGTAACAACTGATCCGAGTTCAAACGCCCAAAAACGCCTTCACACGGCTTAAACCGTCTCAGTTGACTAAGTCATGCTGATTTAGTCAACTGAGAATTAATGCGAGAATCAATCAAAAATAGCAAATCAAACTGAAATTTATTAAGTATATCCTCTCACCTAATCTAGCAACTTGAGGAGATATGTCACATACGCCTACATAAATTGTTTGATTTACAAACGTTATGATAAAAGTGTTGATTAATTAATTTTGATAAGAGTTGAAAAAGTGTTGACATAAATACTAATTTATGATAGAAAAATCTAAATCCCACTTGGAACATTGAATAACGTGTCTGAAGTTCATTGGTTTTGTAGAATGATTAATACTACCAGTTGTCTACAGACATTATCCACTTTTATCATATACAAATAAATAAAGGAAGCGACAAGGCGGAAAAGGAGCGGGTCGCTGTGTGTGTCGGAAGGAGAGGAGAAGAGAGAGAAAATGGATAGGGTTTTTTCGGTGGAGGGGATCGCCGATCACTTCTGGACATCTCCACCACCATCCCAACTCGTCAACCACAGCAATGCCGACGCGTCTCCGTCGAACACGACCATGAATCGGAGCTCATCCGAATGGGCTTTTCAGCTGTTCATTCAGGAGAACACACATTCCCCTGCCGCCACCAAGCTTCACGACGACCAAGACGTTGTGGAAATCAAAGACCATCCTGCTGCCCCGCCCAATGTACCCATCGATTCGGATGAGTATCAGGCCTTTCTGAAGACCCGCCTCGACTTGGCTTGCGCTGCTGTCGCCATGACTAGAGTAATTAATTTCTCCTTTTCTTTTTGTGGATTCGGAAAATGTGTTATATTTCGTACAATGAACATGGTGTGTGAGATTTGGGATATTTTCACATTTATATGACTTCTGATTGGAGATATTTTGAAATGATTGATCTGCTGTGTCTGTGCATGTTGGATTGGGGTACGTTCTGAATTGCATCAGGTTCAAAAAGCCAAAAAATCGTGCTTCACATATTCTGATTTTGACTGCCAGTTTTTTCTTTTTCTGCTTCTGGTCAGGTGGTTAAACATTTTCCTTGTATGTTTAGCTGATAACCCATAGATATTGCATTAGTGAGAAAAGGGCAGCAACATTTAGAATTGATGAGTGGAGCACTGGATTTTATATAAGGTGTTTAGTGAACTCACGGGCCTAGCTTTTGGAGTTGTTAATAATGAAAAACTTGCTTAAGTGGTCACCCTTTTCGCCACCACCAACTGTATAATCAAATCTATCTTGAATTAATTATGAATGGAGGAACATGACGACGGTAGAATTCAGCCATCATTTTGATTTTCAATTCCTTAATTTATGACCCCTCAAGCCCAGCCATGGTTTCAGAATAATGTAGGGACCTCGCCTTTGGTTTTGAAGGATGAATTTCTGAGTAATATATCTGACAGTGTGTTTGAAATTTCAGCAGGCATCAACTGGAAAACCACAGGATTCCTCCACTTCAACTGATAGTGGGACTAAGGCTTTGAATGCCTCACAAGTGCGTTCTCATGTGAATAAAAAAGGTTTCTTATATTCTGATAATTTTTACCTTCAGTTACTTTCTGTTATGCATTATATATATATATATATATATCCTATAACAGACACTGTATGAACATGACTGATTAGCAACGCAATGCATTTACAGCGTTAGATATTTGTTCCTTCGATGCATAGCTGCAACTGTATGAAACTTAATAATCATGGGACCAACTTCGTCCGCATTTTAATTAACATGTTGAGTAATGTCAATATGTCAGCTTCTTGTGCTGGTTTTCTTGAATTAATAGATTTCAGAACTTAAGACATTTTAGATTGCACTTTTTTGGGCTCGGAACCTTGTTCCTTGGATGAATACATAGCTAAGTTAGTATACAGTAAAGTAATGCGATGTAGCTGTGAAACTAGAGCCTTACTTAGTTTTGACTTCCCTTGTTTCCAATTCACACTTGATATTTATTGATCAGAACATCTCCTAAACAAGATTTCTCTTTGTTATGCTGCATTATGCAAATGTGAATTATAGTGTCAAAAACACAAGTTGGATTGACCATTGTGATTTACAACCTACAACTAATATTCATGATCACCTGATTTGGATACAAAGTTACCTCAAGATGGGACCGAAATAGTTAGTGAGCTGCCAAACTCAGCAAAACCCGGTTCTTGTCTGATGTTTTTTGACTGCATAAGGCACGTATGTTGGCATACTGAAATTGCTCAGTATGTAACAATTTTATTACGTGGAAATTTTCTTAATCACAACTACTGCATTCTGTGTGCCCTGAGTGTACCAGGCTAAGTATTCATAATAAGAATTAGTCTGCAACTCAGGTAATAAGTGTGTCATTTTCGAGTTCAAGGAATGTAACAGTTGAACTTTTATGCTTTTTTGGTTTGCCTTTTTCTTTGTTGCTCACACTCGTCTGCTTCCTGATGTATACGGTGTTGAAAACAATCTGTTCCACAATCGTTGTAAAGTCATAAATTTTCCTTATCATCTACACACTAAGATATCTGTACTGTTACCCCTACGCGTCTGAACCCTGACATGCAACCTGCCGGCCAGACCCATGTTACACAACTTCCAAACTTACGTTATGTTTGCTGATCAATGAAGGCAGTGTTTGGGCTCTGTATTTTGGGTATTTCATGGATTGTTTAATATGTCAGCCCATCTAAATTTGAAATAAAAAATCTCTTGATGGATCTAAAATGCCCGTCAGTTTGCGTAGGATCTGGCTCTGATTCTTCCAAACGAAAAAATAAAGACGGGCCACTTGGGAATCCTACTTTGCCAGCTAAGCCTAGTAAACATGTGGTTCAGGTGAAATCAACTACAAGCGGTTCATCAAGAGAACTCTCAGACGATGATGAACTTGAAGGAGTCACAGAAATGACAGGGGATATGGACCATACCGATGCTAAGCGTGTGCGGAGGTGATGACAGTCTCAATTTTTTGTTTCAATGCTGTGGAAGTTAAAATTTTCATTTATTTACATGGTCCTTAGGTTTATCAAATGTGATGACTATTAAACAATTTCACAATGCTCTATCTTCTGCGTCCTTTCATAGAGAATCCATGCTAATTCATGTGCCTATGCACTGGCAAGTTTAGTATATTACAATGGATTTATATTTCAGGTTTATGATAAATCAAAGCTCAATTCTGATTTACCACTCATCGTGTTTGTCAGAATGCTGTCAAATAGAGAGTCAGCCAGACGATCAAGAAGAAGAAAACAAGCCCATCTCACTGATCTTGAGACACAGGTTTGCATATTCTTTCTGTGTGGTGGCTTTGGTTTGGTGCACCACATGCAGGGATTGATTCTTGATATATGCATAGGTTGCACAGCTAAGAGTTGAAAATTCTTCATTGACAAATCGCCTCAATGATATCAGTCAAAAATTCGATGAGGTTTCTGTTGATAACAGAGTCCTAAAAGCTGATGTTGAAACACTGAGAGCAAAGGTAGGCCAACCATCTTCAATATAACTGACGCTCAAAGCTTTTATTTAGACGTGGACGCCATGTTATTTGATGAACGGTAAAACCTGAATGTATCTGCTAAGACATCATTATTCATTACCAACAAATCTGTACTCAAATAAAATGGTTTTATTCATCTGGTTGTCCCCTACTAGACACTGGTGCATATAAATGATAATTGAGGTACTGAGAATTCAAGACTATTAATTATTTATTTGAACATTTTGTCAGGTCAAGATGGCTGAAGAAACTGTTAAAAGAGTAACTGGGCAAAGTCCAATGTTTCAGACCATGTCAGAGACATCAACATTTAACACGCAATCCTATGACGGTGACAATTCGGACATTTCAACTGATGCTGCTGTTCCCATTCAAGATGACCGCAGTGATCACATCTATCAACAACACGCTTCAAATCCCTTGACTGCTACACCCTTGCATGATCCCAGAGTTACTAATTCCTTGTCAAACAACTCATCAACTGAAAACGCCTGCCCAAACTCTTCTGCTGCTGAAACAATCACTTTATCTGGAAACAAAACTGGACGAATGTCATCCATGCAGCGAGTTGCCAGCCTTGAACATCTGCAGAAGCGCATTCGAGGTAACAGCAGTGCAACCCAGTGCAATGGGGAGCAGTAGAAAATACAAAACAACTCAATCTGTGTAAATGCTCAGGCTTAACTTTACTGTCTCGAACAATTGTTGCATCTCCATTTGGACCATTTTCCATTCTCACCAATGTGGGTCTGAAGTACAGATTTTTTTTGTTTGAAATTGAACCCTTTTTTTGCTTACTATTGAATCTGCATACCCATTTAGTTTTATATCCAATTTACCCTCTTTGTGGAAGTTTTCGTAGAAGATTGGTTTTATTTTTGTGTGTATGAAGAGAGAAGATGTCACATGTGATTTAAGTCTTAATCATTTATTGATGAGTCATCTTCGCGGATTGTTTTAATGAATTTGAAAAATATTCTAGCTGGTAAGAGTAATGAAATTTGTGAAACTATATTCACGCTTATGTAAGGCGAAGTTTATAACTACTTCGCGGGTGAAGAACGCGAAGATTGTTTAAGTAATTTTCGTTGTTGACAATAACGAAGTTCAAACAAACATCGCTTGTACAAATAGTGAAGTTCTTAAAATTAAAACTCCACTCATAAATCAACTCTTACCCACCGTTGCTCTCTTTTCCCTCTTTCTCTCTCATTTCCCCTCGCAGCTGCCGAGATAGTCCCTACCGAGCCTCACTCTTCGCCGTCCCACAATTGTCATTGCTTCAACATTTCTCTTTTCCCACTATTGGTAAATATCCTTAAATCATGTTAATGTCGATTTTACGGTATGTCGTGTAAAGATGGATTTAGTGTGTTGTTGATTTTTGGGTTAGGGTTATATATAGGGCAATTGATTTCAGAATTTGTTTACTATATGTGTAAGTGAATGATTGAATGATTTCATTAATCATAATTTTAGGAGTTGTTTATAATTTAATTTAGGATAGTGTACGGTTGGAGTTACGATGCCCATTTTATTGTTAGCCATGATGTGTTGTATGTTTGAATTTAATGTGCATATATATTTACTTTTATTCGAGCATTTTGTTTATGCTAAAAAATTAAACTTGAAAATGTAGTTTGTTGTTATTGCCCGCGCACACTGAGATGTTGTCTCTAGGGGTCGTGCACGTCGAGGTGGCGGACGCCATGTTGCAAGCTGAGACAGCACTTCGGAGGATCTTTCTTTGCTTCAACACCCTAGGCCTGTAGACCCCACTGTTCTACATGCAGAGCCCAAACAACGTTCTACTATGATATGAGAGGGAGATGCACTTTACTTACTGTATTTTGTGTTATTCTCAAATGTGTTTAAGATACATAACTGACTCATATCTTTCCTGATTTTAAAAGAGGAAGAAGTTATATGAGATCCGACATCATCATATGTTGGATATGGACAGCTAAGTCGCCACCTATATAACTAGGATTGGATTTTACGTATTGACCGTGGTCCATTACTTAAATGTGGAATGACCGGTGATCACTGATATGGTGAACCATTAGAGATTAGAAACGCATACGTTCCACCTACACGGTGGCGACATGACTGTGACGCTATAGGATGCCGCATTGCTCACCGATTTACCAGTTAACGAACATCCATGACTGATAATGAATTTTGCGTTGATTGGTCAGTCATGGAGCTGCTAAGGCATGACCCTGATCAGGGCCGCTTATTGTACTGCACGCATCTCAGCTGGTTCCAGGCATATACCTTTAGAGGATGTTGATGAGGCGATCCTGATCTAGTATGCAAAAACATACATACTATGTATGTTAGGGTCCTCGTTGCTCTTAAACACCATGGGCAACAAGGTTAGCCTGTACGACTTGCCATTGCCTCGAGAGCTCGACGAGATTGCCACTTGCGGCTGGGGAGGTGTAGTCTTCGCCTTTCTTTACCTAGTTGTGTACTTCTTGTGATGGGAAGCATAATCAAATTGGAGGCGCACTCCTATTGCTTCAGTTATGGTGATGGGAGTAAGACTATCAACTGGGTAGGGTACACCTAGACCAAGATCCGTTCAGACCCACTTTTTTAACGTCTGAGTATACCCATTTGGACTCATTTGGACCCATTATGTTTTACCCATTTGGGTCCTTATAACGGATCTCTTTGATAATTAATATATTTAGATCTGAAATAAAAAAAATTTTATCAAAAAATAAAAATATTTTTAAAAAAAAAATTCTAAAAAAATAAAAACATTTTTATAAAAATAAAAAATTCAAAGAAACTTATTTTTAAAAATTACTTTTATAAAAATAAAAAATATTTTTTATTTTTTCAAAAAATAATTACATTTTAAAATAAATGTAAATATAAACATATATTTTTCATGATTTATTATTTTCATAAACTGATATTTATTTATTTTATTCTATAATTTAGTATTAAAAAAATTATTTTGGGTGTAATGGTCCAAATAATGAGTCTGATTTTGGATCCAAGATTTATTAAATTATTATGTCTGAATCTAGGTCTGGACCCAAATAAATGGGTCTGGGTCCTTCCAAATGGGTTTGGACCGAACCCATTGATACCCCTAGTTGGGAGTGAGTTTCTATTGACATACCACTACAGTCGGAACCACCTAGAAATTGATGTGCAAATGGTGCAGAGAGGAACACACGAATGCAGCTAGTTATCTATTTTGGATAAGTATTTATTTAGTATGGAAAATATTTGCTTCTTTATTCATATATATGTGAATTGTTTGTTACTGTAACAAACGTTAGTTTGGGACGAGGACGTATGGACAGAATTCACATCAGGTTTTATTGTACTATCGAGACTGTCTGGATCGGGAGAGCTCAACTAATCTCACATGGGCTCCCTGCGATGCCAAGTGTCTTTGAGGGTCAACGACACCTGCTTACATGGACACGATACATGGACCGCCGAGGTGCCCCTCATTTTCTTCTATGTGGTGGAATGTCATTGCCCATCTTGAGTAATGCACCAGTTTAGGTGGCAGCCACATATTCTCGAGCCTACAAGAGATGGGTACACCTAGCTGCTCAAGATTGACTGAAGAGAAGCTTAACTAGCGCGTCGAGCATGAGCGCTGGATTATGATCTGGGATAAGAGACTTACACAATATGTTGTCGACTCCACCATTTACGAAGCTATGACACACACTATGTACATGGATTAGTATGACAGGATCATGCATCAGATCATCCACCCTCCGCATTATCATTTGACTGCTTATAAGCCGGCCGCACCTGATCAATCTACTTTGGTAAGTGCACAAGGGTTTTTTATATGATTTGCAATTTTTAAGCATATTAACAATGTTATCTCACTATGTCTTATTTTGTAGCTGAAGATACTTCTGCACACATGTAAGGCGGCTGTCACAATATTTATGAGCAAGGGCGAGATAGTTAAGAAGATCACCCATAATCTTTTCCGTGCCTGTCATATTGAGTTAGACAACATGGATGAGGAGGCACTAGTTTCCATTTACGCTTCCCAGATCTTTCAGAGCTGCTTATGTAATTTTTTAATTCCAAAACCCTTTAAACAATGGCTGAGTTGGATTTGTGTAAATAGTGGCTGATCACGGAAGGTTGGATTTATCAACTCCCTGAGTGTCATCCTCTTTATTCTGGTTGTGCAGCCATATTAGTTGTTTTTTGTTCTACTTGATATCTTTGTAGCATAAAAACTTCAAGATTGTCGTATAATGCGAATGGATTTTCCTGTAAGTTATGATTCATAGACTAAGTAGAACTGGTCTGAAAAGTTAGTGCAGTCGAATCTGGCAAAGAATCAGGTGATTCCACCGTGGTTGGTGTGTCCACACGCACAAGGGACTATAGAAAACAAGACTTATTCACAAGCCGCACGCTCGGGGCGCCAAGCCATGCACGCGGGGAGACTCTGACAGACTTATAAAAATGTACAAAAATTTATGAATTATTAACATTACAGAGTTACCTCAGTCGCCGGCAATTATGCCAATTTAATAGAACCATTGTTGAGGTGTCCTATGTAAATAAATTTAAAATACCTGACATCACTAGTAAGCAGTAAGTACAAGGTCGATCCGCAGGGACTAAATTGTGAAATCTAATAATCTAACAACTTAAACGAAATAAAAAGTACAGATTGTCGGGTTTTCAAATTTATGGAAGTAAAAGATAATAGGAAGTCAGACAGAAAAACATATAGTTTAGGTGGCCTTAACTGGTGAGGTTACTGATCATTGATATAAAGACGAACTCCTGTTCATGCACTGAATTCAGCAAAATATACATCCCATATTCTGGAGTGAAAATAATTCCTCCTATCCTACATTCATCATACTCTTAAGTCATGATATGAATCTATATGTCTAACATGCTCTAGGTAGGTTGTTAGCCTAGCAATAAGACATATGCAGTTGTGCTGTTGTGATAGGATATTCAGACTAAGTTATGTTTCTTCCATAAAACTTAGGATATATTACTATGTTATCTAATTAATATTTGACTTCCGCCTTACAATAAGATTTAAACACCTAGGTTTCATGCAATTATGCACTACACACATTCGTTGTCATGCACGTCAATGCAATCATTCACATTCTGTACAATATTAATATTAACAGAATTTATAAGCACAAATTATCTCACAATAATCCTCACAAGTTTACAGCACTTGACCAACATAAGAGAGTTTAGTCACTAAAGGCCATAGATACAAGCAAAATAGTAGAAGCTATAATCTTAATCAAACCTATTCTAAGTTGGACTCCCTTGCAGCTCTCTGTTGCTCCTTGATGATGTACCCTTAACTTTGAATTATTAGATGATGGTTTCTTCTTAGCTAAGCTCTCTATATATAGGTGTAAGGTAGTTTAGATGTTAAGCTATGAATATGAGTTTATTCTTCATGTAAATATTTAAGAGATATTGATGAGTTTCGAACTTCTTTGGCTTATGGAAATCAAAATCGAGATAAGGACAAACTTAGGAAGATTATCTGCCCATAGATTTTGTCAGTAATTTTAACAGATATACATCGAGATTCAGGCTCTGATTCCACATGAAAACTTCTAGATAATCATAAGATATTTCAATGACCTTTTAAATCACATGAATCGGATATCTGAGGCGAAAGATATGCTCCTCAAAAGTTGGAAACAATATAAAGAACCGATTAGGAAACTGCACCTCTCACGTGCACATGTCACTATCCATAAGCGCGCACGGCACTTGCACGCGTTGAGTGGCCACGGCATATCCTTTTCTTTATTTCACTATGTGACGCGTGTCAGCCCTCAACCGCACACTTGGAAATGAACTTTGCGCATGGCTCTTGTGCTCAGCTGAATACTGTCTTATGTCAGATTTTCTTCTTTTGTCTGGATTATGCTTAAAACTGCCAGTTTAGCATGATTTTGCATTACGATCTAAAATAAATTTCAAATACAAAAACTAGCTAAAATCATTAAATAACTCTCAAGAACGGTCTAAAATTAGGTGAATTAAAAATGAATGAGATAGTCAAATTTGGTCTCATCATAATATTCCACACTAACTCAGGACGTCACTGCAAACATATATATCTTATTGTGTAGTTCTGTTTTAATGCATCTTCACCCGATATCTACTCATCATTCAAACATGCAACTTAACTCACAGACATCATTTAACAATCAAACATGATAAAGGCAAACTCATTGGAAATCAATCTTATGTAGGTACAAGTACGCACCCGTCTTCACATGCTTCAACTCTTTTCAAGAACAATCAATAAAGACAATGTTAAAGATATGAGCAAAGAGTGAGCATGCCTTGCTAGCTTTATATTGCTTATCGTTCACCAAGTTGGGAATATGCGGATACTCAAACAGTGATTTCAGTCCACGTCAATGGGATATCAACCGGTGGCTTAAGACACAAGCTCATATTCAGAAGAGTTTGACAGTTTAAACTTTATGTGTCCTATAAAAATAAAAAAAATTCCCACAATTTTGTCAAACATGGCTTATTTTCTTTTTCTTTTTTTCTTCTTTTTTCCAGGTTTCTTTTTAAAACTTTCTCTCTCTGATTTTTGTGAACTTTGGTCGAGATATTTTTTTATAAGCCATGCTTTCAAGAGAAGATAAGTCACTCATATAGCATAATTTTTGAAAATAATTTTTAATGACATGAACTATTAGGCAATACTCAAAATAAGTCATACAAAGATAAAATTATTAAAGATCACCTCAATCCAAGTATCAACATGTTCTGACAACGCTTTTCGAAGCTCTCTAAGATTTCAAATCAATTCGTGTGGCTAAACCATAAAATTTCTTCAGAATATGCATGGAATCAAATCATTTGAATAAAATAATGAACATCTAGCAAAGTTGAGATATTTTGAAAACTTTTCATAATATTGTGAGATGACTCAAGTTAAAAGAAAATTATAAATAAAAGACTCTATTAAATACTAAGTGATAGTTATAACCATGACTCTCCAATCCACACAGATCATAAGCATAAATCATATGAAAGGAAATAAGTAGGGAAAGAAATAACCTGAAAGTTGCAGTCTGGCAAAATTGGACCTCCTACCCATGCGCTAGCCGCACACAAGGGTCTTTTTCCTTGCACGCGGCTCCACTGGAAAACTTCCCATGAGCTCACTTAATCAAGTCGCGCGCGCAACAAGTGATAAACTTGAGCGCGACATGCTCTTGATAGCTCAGAAAATTGACATAACCCTGCAAAAACTCCAAACTACAATTTTGTTGTAGTTTAATTCATAAAAATAACATGTTAGTGGGTTAGTTAAACATATAAAAATTCTGATTGCTAAGAAATTAAAATTTAATATTAAAATTTGAGTTGCCTCTCATCAAGCGCCATTGTCTAAATGTCTTAGGCTCGAAGATAGCTCAATCGTGTCAAGGCGACAGAGCTTCTTCTCAGGGACACCATTTCAGAGTCCATCCATGTGTCAGGTGGCGATTACTGTTTCAATGTCATATCTTCTTTTAATTCATCATCCTTTTTGACATCAGTTATAGAAAAAGCAGTCACAAAGCACAGCTCTCCGAAGATAATATGTTGGTGAACGATTTCATTTTCTTCATCTAATTTAATGAAATGAAAATTTGCAAGAAGGGGTAAGCAGTCCCTTGCACTACAACATTCCTTACAATCCCCATATTGTATGCATAAGAGAGGTTGGCTAGTTAAATATTTGAATAGCATGGCTTAAATGGTCCTAACCTCGATTCAGAATATATAAAATAGGGCATAGAATTAACTATTGCACCTAAATCTATCATGCAATGATCAATACGCTTGGTACCAATTATGCATGGAATTGTAAAGTTACCTAGCCTTTTAAATGTTTGAGATACTGGGTCTTTGGCACTATTGACGTCTGGTGATTCTCTAGCTTTGGAAGGCGTAAATCATGAGTTGATTTATCAGCAACTAGATTCTGCACTTGAAGCTTTTTTTTTTTTGGAGTAAGGTTATCGAACACATCATCCAAATATGGTTCACTGTAACTCGACTCCTCTAGACACCCTACAAGCTTGCTGAAACTCTCTTCTCTACGTGATCTGACATAAGGAACATAGCACTCTTCCTCTTCTAGGCAGGCCACATGGTCTGGCGGTTTACCCTTTGTGCATAGTTCTCTACGTGGCTTCAGCAGCAGGTTTTTAGATTCTTTGTTCTCTTCAGTATCATCCTTCTTTACCTATGCTTCACAATTCAGGTTACAAGTATTATTGTAAGTAGAAGTATCTACCTAAGTTTTGGGTGAAATCCAAGCTAGTTCCGCCTTTATGACTTTTGTTTACAATATAGGGTTTAGGGTTATCATCCTTCTTTACCTATGCTTCACAATTCAGGTTACAAGTATTATTGTAAGTAGAAGTATCTACCTAAGTTTTGGGTGAAATCCAAGCTAGTTCCGCCTCTATGACTTTTGTTTACAATATAACCAGATGTTGTTGTATTAGCTCTAATGAACGATTGCTACGTGTCAGACTTTCTCGATCGCGGTGGGTTTGCTTTCTTTTGCATGCGATCAAAGTTCCTCAAGTGATAAAGATAGTCCTGCGCACTCGACTACTTGATTCAACATGCGGGGTGTTGCGCATGGTAGCAGTCTGGGAACAAAATATTCTTCATCTTCTGATAGCTCCCATCCTGGTAGCTTGCCTTCACTACTCAATGTTGTTCCCTGATAGGAGAATAATTTATCCTATTTTAGGTGCCAATACTTAGTATATTTGAGTCATTTTTGAGTCATTATGGGTGATTTATATATGGTTTTATCTCTTTCAGGTTGAATATGAAGAATACTAGCTTTGGAAGAAGAAAAAGATGAAAACAATGCAAATTGGATTAAAATCGGATAAAAGGTCAAGTTCTGAGATCAAATTGTCAAAAGAAGAATCTCAGGGCTGATATGTAAATATGCAGAATAATAACTCGACCTAGGTTGAGTTTACGCTTGGCGAGCCCAGAAAGGCAGTTTCTAATTCTCCTTTAGGAAACTTTTGGCGATAGGATTCCTACCGAAAACTGTCAAAGGTGACATATCATCTATAAATAGAAGTCTAGGGCTCATTCTTCATATCTTCGCACACATAGAAGTCCGGGGATTCTACCATTCAGAATTGGAGTATCCGACTAAGCTTTCTTCTACCCTCTTAGTTTCACTTTCATTATTACTGTGATTGTATCGCTATGATGCGTAGTGAGTAGTCTCCCTATTCTAGAATCCTACGGATCCTAAGTTATTGTAAACTCGGATTCATGTTATTTATTTAAAAGTATTTTCATCCATAATTGTTCGTGCTCTTTGAATATACTACGTATGACTGGTG
>NQLW01000050.1:287534-303552 GCA_002312845.1 Kalanchoe fedtschenkoi | reverse complement strand
CAAAATATGTCAAAGCGATATTGTTTTGATTAACAAAGGGTAAGGGTTCAATTAGTAATTAGACTAAAATATTTGTGGATGAGATTGAAGTTTATTTAATTACAACATGGCCCCAGAAAAGTAAAAACCTGAAAATTGCAAAAATCAATAGTTACGCCCGTAATTTGTAAAAAACGTGATAGTTCATACACCCTTTTTGTAGTTTTCCCTTATATATTTTTAGGCCACCGAAAACTTATCGAAGCAAAAGGGCCATAAGCCTACAAGGGGTCGACGCCTTGCGCCTCAAAAAAAATAAAAACAAAAGAAGCAAAGGCCCCAGACAAACTCTACACACGCGAAAGGCTACATGGTGTCTAGGCCCTATCTATCCGCAAGCAAGAGTATGTAAGAAAACATCGGGAAGCTGAAGTCTAGCTAGAAATAACGTCATCTTGGTAGAGAGCACCAATGCTAGCTACCTTGAAGCGGCATTACACCCTCTTGGAATGCGAACGATAATGAGAGATTAATTTTCCCCTTGCCTGTTTAGATACCTCCGCCAATTGGACGCTTGGGTCCTCAACGTAGGAAAGGGCGCGACCTCTTTAAAGATTTGGTTGTAGATCTCAAATAAATTTAGAACTAAGCATATGAATTTATCAAGTGGCGTTCTGCCTCGGACTAGACAATGCCTTTGTTCTTACACCTTCCCATCTTCATCGCCTTGTAAACATCGGACAAGTTGGAGTTCTTCCTCCGCATGACCTTCTTCATTAGCAACAAAATATAAGTAGTTATTTTCTGAAGTAAATTTAATAGTTACAAAAAATAAAAACTAGGTCAGGTCAAGTCGCTTTACCATATCTCTCACGTGTGAGTGTGCCCCCTTTCGACCCAAAGTGATGGGTCACCGGGCCTCGTCCACTGACCATGTTGAGCTGGTTCTGTCAATTCGGCTTCTGCACCTCTTGTAACTCTGACGTCTTAATCCGCTCAATCATCTCCGACTAGAAGGCTTTCGCGATGAAGTTCGGCTTCATGAAGCTGTTCCCCACTTTCGGTGCGAAGTGAGTTTGATAAAAGTACACTTCACCTTGAAGCATTTGACGGTCTAAAAGTCATCCTCTATTTGCCATAAGTATTTTTCTTGAGATAGAATGTAAGTGTTAGATCGTTAACTACATGTTAATAAATGTAAACTCCAATTTAAATGCTAACTATCCTTAAACTTGTCGAACCACCTTTTGTGAACTTCAGCTGGAACCTCAAAGCCTTTGATCCAGGATCCACTCCAATGGAGGTGCATAATTAGATGTACCTCTATGTACATCTTGTTTAGGAGAAACTTGAAATAAGAATTTCCAAAAATTTGGAAAACAAATTGTTAAATCAAAATTAAATCAAACTACACTTCCATAAATTTATTGACACCAATACGTCTGACTTATCCACTAGGCTCTACTAGGGTGATCAATATCCGCTCCATTTTCTAGATCTGTGTCGGGTTTCTTTGAGATTTGACGTTATCCACAAGTTGTGGACCATGTTTGGAGTTCATCACTTCTTCAAATGATGCTCCCAAATTGACCAGCGATGGGAGAAAAGTATGAGTCTGTGGGCTCCGTTCAGCCAAAAAGTCGCACAAGGCTGACAAGTGTGGCCAACTACACAGGCTCAAGGGTCCTAAAGTCATCAGACAGTTGGTCAGTCTGGTGATGAGATGCAGACTGATCAGATTCTATGGGCCACACAGGAGGATGACACCCCGGCGAACAAGAGCTCAAGAATAGGGGCATCCTCGTGCCGTTCAGCTTCTAGCTAGCAAGGGACTCCATGGGATTGGCCTTTCCCTTCTTTCGGATGAGGGATGAAGGATTCATGGCTATAAATTACACAAAAAGTTATAAAATATTTAAATAAACTGCGCAAAACAAATTAAAACTACTAAGAATTACTCAATACATCTAGGGCCATAAGCCAAACACTACTTTAAGAATTTAGTGGATGCTGCCTTAAGCATGTGAAAAGCACAAAATGCATAAAGTGGGACAAATATAATATATAATTAAACACAGCTTCTAAGTTTTCATCAAAAAAAATATATGTTCAACAAATAAAGATAAATTCAGTAGAAATGAAGACAAGTTTAGTATCAACAACTTCTAATTTTTCACATGTGAAAATAATATGACAAAAAATGAGCTTCAGGCATGAATCAGCATCAGAAACCCAACAAATAAGCTAACACAAATTTAAAAGTCAGCACCATAATCTCAGCAAATAAGCTAACAAAGACAATGAGCTACTAGGTTATCACAAGTTCGGGTATGAACTTAGCAACATGAACTCCAAAGTAAAAATAAGCTAACTAAAATTTAGGAGTCTTACTTGGAGTTATCATAGGGAGTGGGATGGTTGTCAGCTGGGTTACGATGACAAGGGATTAGCTGTGGATGGGCAGCAAAGGGGTTGCTGAGGATGACAGGTTGACTATCTAGTGGGTTGCGGTAACGCAAGGGGGGTGGGGGAGGAAATAGACATGTATCAGATTTTTTTTCATTTTTAGCCAATTTTGGCCAGTTAAAAAGTTGACTGGACAAAGACCGCAAAGTAGTTGGAAACGACGTCAATTTTCCGACCGTTTACCTTGAAAATTTCGGTCACTCTTGTGTTCTTCTCCATAACAGACCAAAAATATAGAAAAAAATCAAAATTGATCGGAAGCTGGCCGGATATTTGATATTATTTCCTACCATTTTTGGCATTGGCAAACATTTATTTATAAGACTTTAATCACAAAATATTTTTTATGCAAAATTGTCATAAATATGTCTTAAATTCACTACAAATCTTTTGGCTAGTGTCATTTTGGCTGCTGCAAAACATTTTTTTATTTACTGAAAGAAAACAATTCCTTATGAGTGAAAAGCAAACTGATGCAAATTTTACAAAGATGGAGGTGGATGTGATGTTTTTCAATCATTTTACTGGTAATAAGCATAGTTTGGCGAAATAGAAGAGAGAAACTTCTAGTGTTTACAGTTATATCCTTACCTAGCCATCTATTTATAGTTAGAGACTAAGTTACTCGACTTTGGTCAATCGTCCAAACCTTGTAGCTAATGGATTTACTGTGTTTACTCGTATCAAGCGCAGATTGGGCCGGATCACATTCACACTAAATCTTACTAGTTTTTCAGAGATCGTGTGCACAAAATAATAGTTTTTCGGAGTCGTAAGACACAAATTCAGATTAACAATGTTGTAAAATAATTTTACATTTATAGTCCATATTAGTTGATATATATATGGATATGAATTTGGATAACCGTTCCAACGTTGTTGATGATTTCAATTCAAACTGTTAGATATAGATTTCGATATAAATCGAAATACAACACATATTGATGTTTTTAATTTGAACTGACATATACTAATCTGAATGTGACTAAGACCTTTATTAATTTTTTACCATATAGATATAATAGATTAATTTTTTACCATTTACACACGTATTATATATTTACTGATATCCACATACAAGTGGTAATATTGCGTCTTTAGAGTACTTGCTCTAAAAAAATCACAGTCTCATTATGTGTTTATTGATCAAATCGTTAAAATACTCAAAAAAAAAATACATCTGATGATTGTCAAACCATCTATTGATAGTAAGAGATAAGTTGTTGGCTTTGGCCCATATGTCAAGCCCAGCAACTATTTGATTCTATCCATGGGTCAAACTTGTGGTTTAACCTCTTGAATTTGATTAATTTATCCAAATCAGGTACGTGTTGGGCCAAATCATATAATATCAAATCCTATTCATTTTTTACCCAATAATATCCATTATTCGGTTGTGTGCAACCTTATAGGTTTATTCATACTTGGCGGAACTAAAGCCCATTTAATCATAAGCGACTCTAGTAAGAGATTATGACTTCTAATTATTAATAGATTTGGTTCTCTTGAGACTGCCAAACCCATTCATTATGGGTCTGTAACTTGTTCATTGAGCAGACTCTAACAGTTTTTATCCAACTAATTATCTATTATGAAATTCTGTGCGATCATATAGTTTACTCATGGTTAGTTGTGAACCAGAATCTTTTTGGCCCGCAAATCATATGCGACCCCTACTAAGATATTATGATTCAAAATATAATAAAGCATTGGTTCTTGAGACAATCAATTATGTGTCATTTTTGAGTATGTAACTTGTTTAATGAATACACTGTAATAGAATTATGTGTGTTTTCTTTGGAACTATATAGATGGATTAGAACTTCTCATATTTGTTTTAAGGAATTTTAATTTTGAAGAATAGTGATGTTTATTTCCATATTTTTCATAGATATAACACTCGGTTGATTATCGATATAGACAAAAACTCACACACCCAGTCAAGTATGAGATAAAAAGTAAGACCCGTGATATTTAGCCAAGTATCCCAATAAACATTCACGTACTCGATCGAGTATGAGATAGAGAGAAAAAACATATTGCACTCGATCTAGTATGGTATCAAAGACAATCCATACTTGGTCGAGTATAATTATACTTGGTTGAGTTTATTACTAAGCATTCAAGCATAGCATGTCAAGAGGGGTCAATTATAAAATAATCGCATCCAGTAAGTATTTATGTTATATATTTTCAAATTTAGAAGGGTCTTTTAATTTTTATATAATAATTATAACTATTCTTTGAATTTCATAATCTAAAATGGCACAAATATAAATTTTTTTTTGAGACCCCGCTAAAACATACTTCGAGTATCACTTTTATTCATCTTTTGACTCCTTTTAAGTTCATATTCTTATGTTTCAGCTCCAAATGTGTTCTGAATTCTTCTTTTTCAAAATTTAATCCTATAAGGGCCAGAAACACCCAATAATGACTAATAAAAAAATCAGAGAAAGACTTAAATTACTATAAAAAATGGAATATTAAATTGAATATATTGTACCCTGTCGGCCTGTTTTACATCATCCAACGCAGCAGAGAATGCACACCCAACTGTCATGCTGGGTTTCTAAATGTGTCGCATTATGCACCATACACAGATTTTTAAGAAAATAATTCTAGTTTGTTTTTCAGATTTTTCTAAAATGATGTCAATCGTTGTTTAAAACTGTGTCTGATTATATCCGGTCGCGATTTCAAACCGTGTTTAAATGCTGACTGAGCTTGCTGCTGACTGTGCAGCCCAACTAGCGTACACGTGGCTGAACCGTCATTTCAATCTGTGTCTGCACTAAGTCCAGCAGCGGTTTCAAAAGGCGGTTGAAGTTAAAACCGCCTTTTGAAACCACGGCTGAGCTTAGTCTAGACACAGTTAGAAATGGCGGTCTGAGTTGGACTGCTCTCTAAACTTTCTCAGTTCCAGCAGGCGTATGAAATGGCGGCTGGAACTGAAAAAAGTTCAAAAAGCAGGCAACTCCGTTCAAACCGTGTCTATACTAAGTCCAATCGTGGTTTGGAACGGCGATTCAACCACGTATACGCTGACTGAGCTGCACAGTTAGCAGCAAGCTCAGTCCACCTCCAAACACAGTTGGAACTGCGGCTGGACAAAATCCAAACACGATTTCAAACGGCGATTAGTCTCAACTAGGCCATTTTAACAAATTTATTAAAACAATGGCTAGTCGGAAAAATAAATTTTAAGAAAGGATTATTTTTTTAAAAAATCCCATATGCATGAGTTTGCCACCAGTTATTATCGTGCTCTTCAGTGTCTCGCTCTGCTTCGATTTCGCGGCTCCCATCCTTCTTCCACCTGAAAATCACACAAATCATTCATTAATTCGGTATGTAGCTAAATTTAACGAGCTATATAAAAGTAGTACCTACAATACAATTAACGTGTATTTACATTCAGAACTGTTTTTCTCATAGACAATAATAATTTGGATTTACGTAAACATCTTTTGGTAGGATCGATCGGTACTTAATAATGATAGTACAATAGAATTATGATAATTGTGACTTAATTCTAATTTAACTGCCAATGCAGATAATTGTGATTTTCTTATTTTTTTTATATGTTGAGAATTCCAGCTAACTAACAAGAGAGAAAACAGTAAAGAGCACACAAGATTTAAGGAGGTTCGGCAGTGTGCCTACGTCCTCGGGAGCAAAAGAGCGGTTGTGTATTATTCAGAGTGTCGTCATTGTCGTCGTCGTACCCTATTAGGTTACAGTTACATGGTATTTATAATAGAAACCTTATTCGTATACCATACCGCGGGCCTTTGGCCCCGCAACCCCAAGCCCACTTAATTCTGGCCCACAACTACTAACCTTGTTGTCACCATCCACTGAGATTCAGCCCTATGTCACTTCCTGCTCCACTTTGACATAAGCCATTTATCAGTATATGAGCTATACCCAACAAATCTCCACCTTAGCGAATATCCTACTCCTTAGGAGATAAAATCCGGGGTATCTCACACCTCAAAGTGGCCTGAGGTTCCTGCTCTTCTAGTTGTTACAAACACTCAACAAGTCCAAACAATCCTTGGACTTGTTTGTAGTATGCTGCTCCTTTCCCTCAGGAAGCCGAGCTAGCTCCCATGCATCATTTTTCTTCAAAGACTCCATCTCTTCTACCATTGCAGCCATCCCTTTATCTTTCTCCTGGCTAGTGATAGCTCCTTGAAAGACACCCGGATCTTTACTACTGATGTGAAGTGCATAAGAGATCATGTCTTCAAAACTGAATCTGTCTAGAGGCTTTACATTGGTGCGTCTTCCTCTGTCCCTGATCAAATTGTAGCTCTTCAAATTATTTGTACTTGAGGTATCAGGTGCTGAAGTAGAACTATCAACTTTCTCAGTTGATGTTGAGGTCTGCTCCAAATCCAACCGCACCTTCTCTTCATTATGGTGCAGCATGCACTGCTCATCAAAGACTGCATCTCTACTGATCACCACCTTCTTTGCTACCGGATCCCAAAACTTGAATCCCTTGACACCTTTCTTATATCTCAGAAAGATGCACTTCTTAGATTTTGCATCAAGCTTTGATCTCTCATCACCAGGTACATGCACATAAGCAGGACAACCAAAAATACGTAAGTGATCAAAACTAACAGGTTTACCTGTCCATACCTCTTCTGCAACTTTTCCTCACAATGATGCTCGTGGTGATCTATTGATGACGTAGCATGCCATATTCACAGTCTCTGCTCAAAAGCTTTTAGAAAGTCCTGCATTCAATCTCAAGCATCTCGCCTTTTTAGTCAAAGTCCTGTTCAATCTTTCGGCAACACCATTCTGGTGTGGTGTCTTACGCACTATGAAGTGCCTCTGAATCTCATTATCCTCACAGAATTTCTGAAATTGCGAATCTGTATACACTGTGCCATTATCTGACCTCAAACACTTGATCTTTCTCCCCGTTTGGTTATCCACCTCAGCTCTCCATAACTTGAACTTGTTGAAGACTTCAGATTTCTGTTTCCAGAAATACACCCAAACTTTCCTGGAAAAATCGTCACTAAACGTAACATAATAAACAGATCCACCCATTGACCTTTCTTTGACAGGGCCCCATACATCAGAATGCACATAATCAAGAATCCCTTTTTTTTAATAAAATTTTATTCAAAACAGATTAATGATAATAACAATTAGCCAATCCGACACGCGGCTGTGCGGTTACGATCTAAAATTGTCAATGCCCGAACATGAGCACTAAAATCAAGCCACGATGAAGAGACTTTGAAACTCGAGACTGGAGCTTCTTTCGTTAAAGCGTCCGCGACCTGATTAGCTTCATGATAGATATGACGAACTCTGGCACCCCTTAACTCCTTTTGAATGCCACGCAATAGATAGCAACACTCCCACGGGCAGGACTTCAAATTATTCACCGCATCTGCTAAAATGGAAGAATCGGTTTGAACCTCTGAGATTTTTAGACCTGCCAAATAAGCCTCCCTTAAACCCCGTAATGCAGCCATAAACTCCACTACTGTATTTGATAGGCCTGGGTTGAAGCGAGCAAAAAATAAGAGCTTTAGCTGCCCACTGACGCTTCTGATAATTCCGCCTCCCGAAGACCCCAAAGCTGTCGCGGACCCATCCACATTTAGAGTTAAGCTATCTCCTGGATCCCATGATACCCATCGAATCTTTGGCGGAGCAATGGAAATCTTCGACACTCTCATCGCGGCTAGTGCTAACAAGTCTAGAGGCGAAGCTGCTACGGAGGGGCGGAGGAGAGGAGATAACCAAGAGCACCATTGCTTGACTCGACGGATGACTCCAAGCTCTAGATCCACCTCCCCATAGATTGTACTATTGCACTCACGCCAAAGCTCCCATAAACCGCAGCCGACTACAATGTGGTTTATGAACTCTATTTGGGACTTTGGGGCTGCTTGACCAATCCATGTCCAGCGGAGCTAAAAAATGGAATCAACCTTTGGCTTGTCTAACACCTGAGCGAAATAACCCCATAGATTCGAGGCTAGCTGGCTCTGAATAAAAAGGTGGTTTACTGATTCTAAATGGCCTACTTGACAACACCTGCAGCGAGCCGCCAACTGAATTCCTTTACTTTAGATACGACTATCTACCGGCACCACATTGCTGAACAGACGTCAAAGGAAACCAGAGATTTTCATGTGAAAGAAAGAAGACCCTAACCAATTCAGATCCCCCCTTCTAAAGTTTGGCGAGACCCAGAACCTGAAAGAGGCGGCCGTGAGCTTCCCTGAGGTAGCTCCTGCCCAGATCAGCCGATCCTGCTCTTTGTGATCTAAAATAATGCTTTGTAATTCTGAAACCTGAGCAGCTGAAAGAGAGCTAATGATTGTACCATCTGCAATAGCATTTGACACCAATACATTCCTCAGCTCCGGAGCTAGGCTCCACATTGGAAAAGCGTCGCCCAAAGAAATCCTGCCTCGGCCGAAGACCCATCTAACCTTGTTCTTAAGCAGGTGGACGAGAGGAAGGATGAACTGCCAGAGTGCAGAACCATTCTCCTTGAACACCTGACTCCCGACCTAGCACTATTATTTTGCCCGAGCGAAATGAGCCCATAGAGAAGCGCCTTCCCAAAAACGCCATGCTAGTTTAGCATGAACGCTGCCCATAATTGTTTGGATAGGCCAGATACCAATACCACCCTGATCAATCGGCAAGCTAGCCTGGCTCCAAGCAATCTAGTGATGACGCTTCTCTCTGCCCGCATTCCATAAGAAAGAAGCAAGGATTGAGTTAATACCTTTAATCACAACCTTGGGGACAGGAATGGCAGATAGTATATGCACTGGCATCGATAGCAATACAGATTTAATCATTGTAATCCTTCCTCCAAAAGAAATAAGCCTGCTCTTCCACCCTTCTACCCTGTTTCGGATTTTTTGAAGAATGCCATCGAAGAATATTCTCTTTGATCTTCCGGCAAATAGAGGAGCTCCTAAATAGTTGATAGGGAGAGAACCTGGAGAGAAGCCTGTGTTTTGTGAAATGATTGCTCGCCTTGAACCCCGGAATCCGTTTGGAGAAAAATATGGCACTCTTTTAAGCATTGATAATCTGCCCTGAGATGGAGCAGAAGCTTTCGATAACATCTGTTAATTTCCTTACCGATGACATACTACCATTGGAGAAAATCATCACATCATCCGCGAATAATATATGAGAGGGTGGACTCACCTGGTTTAGACACGACGGCTGTAATAGACCTTCCTCCATCTCACGCTTTAGCATTCTGCTAAGCACATCCATCGCCAGAACAAAGATAGATGAAGATAGTGGATCCCCCTGACGAACTCCTTTATATGATCTGAAGAAACCATAGAGATCTCCTTCCCACTAAATAGAGAAATGACATCTGCAAATGTTCCGGTAGATCATGTCGCACCAATCATTGGAAAATCCGAAACGCTAAAGAATTCTAATAACGAAAGCCTAGGATAGCTGATTGTTTAGTTGTGTGTCTTACAGTCTTGAAACTGACTTTAGTTTGCTTCCCAAGAACACAAAACTTGCAAAATTCCAGTTTGCAGCGTTTAACACCATGCAACATATTCCTTTTATGCAATTCACTCATACCTCGCTCACTAAGATGACCAAGACGCATATGCCATAGCTTTGAGCTATCATCATGTGACTCAACAGAATGAACTCCACCTATAACTGTACTCCCTAACAGTTTATAATATTCCTTGCAGTCATCTTTCCTTTCATCACAATCAACACACCTTTAATACCCCTAATGGTTTTCTTATCGTCATCTGCCTTAGAAATAAAACCATTCTTATGAAAAGTGCCCAAAGATATAAGATTCTTTTTCAATTCAGGTACATGTCTAACATCACACAGTGTTCTCACTATTTCATCATGCATCCTAATTCTGACTTCACCAATACCATCAATTTTGCAACATCTATCATCACCTAGATAGATAGAACCAGAATTAACTGACCTGTATGAGGAGAACCACTCCCTGTTGGGCGTGATATGATAAGAACATCCCGAATCAAGAATCCAAGCATCAACGAACTGAGTAGTTGAAATCGAAAGCATATCGCCATCATTGCAATCAGAATCATTCTGCGCCACATTTACAGACTTCGATGATTCCCCGTTTTTCTCATCAGTCTTCTTATTCCACATTAGAGAGTCCCTCTTCATATGTCCCGGCTCCTTACCCCTTACACTTGTAGCAAGGAATCGTCTTCTTGCCTTTTGATTTTGATCTTGAATTCTGTTTTCCAGAACCATCCTTCTTAGATTTTCTCCCACGGTTCTGACTACTCTTGACGTACAAACTGTCAGCTTGTGAAGAATTCTCCCCTTCGTTCTGCTTTCGCTGGAGTTGGGCCAACAAGGCTGCAGTAATCTCTTGATAGTTTCTTTTTCGTACGTCAGAGTGGTCACCATGTGTTCGTAAGAAGTAGGCAACGAATACAATAAGATCATTGCTCTGTCTTCATCCTCAATCTTCACCTCAAGCTGCGCAAGATCCGTGATGATTTGATTAAAGACATTTACGTGCTGAGCCAAATCACTCCCTTCCTGCATCTTCAGCCAGTACAACCTCTGCTTTAGATACAATTTATTTATAAGGGATTTCGACATAAACTGAGACTCCAACTTCTTCCAGATTTCTCCTGGAGACGACAAACTCATCACGTGGTACATAACTTCGTCCTCCAAACACAGCCGTATCGTTCCTGCAGCTCGCTGCTGCATATCCTCTCAATCTTCGTCCTTCATTGATTCAGGCTTCACAGGTTTCAAAGCTTTCAGAATCCCTTGCTGCGCTAACAGATCCTTCACCCGTGTCTGCCACAATCTGAAATAACTGTGACCATTGAACTTGAACATCTCGAATCTAGCACTTGACATAGCCATCTCAACTTTGCTCTGATACCACTTGTTGAGAATTCCGGCTTACTAACAAGAGAGAAAACAGTAAAGAGCACACAAGATTTAACGAGGTTCGGCAGTGTGCCTACGTCCTCGGAGCAAAAGAGCAGCTGTGTATTATTCAGAGTGTCGTCGTTGTCGTTGTCGTACTCTATTAGGTTACAGTTACATGGTATTTATAATAGAAACCCTATTCATATACCATACCGCGGGCCTTTGGCCCCGCAACCCCAAGCCACTTAATCCTGACCCACAACTACTAACTTTGTTGTCACAATCCACTGAGATTCAGCTCTATGTCACTTCCTGCTCTACTTTGACATAAGACATTTAGTAGTATATGTACTATACCCAACATTATACCTAATAAAATTAGAGGGTGAATACATAATTGAATAAATGAATGATAACTACTTAAATTAATATTAGGGATAAAACCCAAAAGGGGCCCTGAACTACCACTGCTTACTCAATTGCGGTCAGAACTACCACGATTTCCAAAAAGGGTGCAATGAAAAAAAAATTGGACTGATTTTCTAAATTAAAATGTACCATTACATTCCAAATCTAATATTATTATAAGACTTAGATTTGTGTGCAAAAATTACGTCATTTGATTACCAAAAGACGTTATTTTCTTTATGTGTGCAAAATGATATAATTTATTTTAATAACCAAACGATGTAATTTTCGCACACAAATCTAAGTATTATAATAATATTATGTTAGGAATGTGATGGTAAATTTTATTTTAGAAAATTAGTCCAATTTTTTTTTCATTGCACCATTTTTGGAAATCATGGTAGTTCTGACCGCAATTGGGTAAGCGATGATAGTTCAGGGCCCCTTTTGAGTTTTTCCCCATAATATTATTAGAAGCTTTTACAGACGAAAATTTTATATATAGCATAATTATAAATTTATACATTCATGTCGAGATAAAATTATGTTTATTTTGTGAGAAAATTATTAAAAATATAATTAATAAAGCTATTGACATAATAAATAGAGGTTTTTAAAGCGTCTCCTCCCTTCCCCGCATTTTCCCTCTTTTCGTCTGCAGTTTTCATCTCACTATTCCTCTGCTTCTGCTAACCTCCGCAAACCCTAATCGGTTCGTAACAATGGCGTCTCGCAGAGGCGGTGGACGACATTCCGATCAGCATGCTTCGTCTCCCTCATTTCAACGAGGTGGCTCCGGAGGGCGTGGCGGACGTGGTGGAGGACGCTCTGGCGGATCGCGTCCTGCAACCGGTACTCCGATCGGCCCTAGAGTCAACCCACTGCCATCTGCCGTTCTGGATAGCCGTCCGGCCCCGTCGCAGGCCATTGCTGGAGCCGCTTCGACTTCTTCTGAACCGGCCGTCGTCACTCAGTTGACAAGTCACTTGGAGGTGCTCACGGTGAAGAGTGCGGCGCCGGTTGTTCAGGCGCTGACGCCTCCCGTGTCTTCGAAGGCTGTGGGGTTCGCTCAAAGGCCCGGGTTCGGAAAAATTGGAAATAAGTGTGTCGTCCGTGCAAACCATTTTCTGGTCCAACTTGCGGATAAGGATCTTCATCACTACGATGTGAGTCATATTTTCCGGCTGAATCTCACTGTGCAAACCATTTGGTGTTGTCTGTATTATCTGATTTGGGGGCTGATGCTTGCTGTTGTTGGGTATGGAGAGGAGAATCCTAGGTGATCTGAGAGTGGCCCAAGTCATACTTATGAAGAAAAATAAAAAATAAAATAAAAATTAATGTATGGTTCCTGAAATTGAAGAACCGCATGGGGTATCTTGAAAATTTGCTTACTGCTGCTATTCATACTTATAAATCCAATGTTATTTATGCTGACATGCCTGTTATATGACGGTGTTTGCAGGTGACAGTAACCCCAGAAGTACCAAAATCACTGAACAGAGAAATCATCAGCCAACTGACGAAATTTTATGGCGAAACACATTTGAACAAGAGGAAACCTGCATATGATGGCATGAAGAGTCTATACACAGCCGGGCCTTTGCCTTTCACTACTAAAGAGTTTATGGTGGAATTGGATGAGAAGGATGGAAGCAAGTCGTCAAAAAGGTGCATGGTTTTAAGCGATGCCAAGTACTGTCCTTATTATTCAGGTTGTCAAAGTCTGTTTCCTTTTTCAACTCATGCAGGCCCAAACGCCAATTTAAGGTGGAGATCAAGTTTGCTGCAAAGGCCAGCATTTATCACCTGGAACAGTTCCTGAATAGCAGGCAGCGTGATGCTCCTCATGAGACCATTCAAGCTCTCGATGTGGTTCTTAGGCAGATTCCATCCATGAAGTAAGTCATTTATTTTTTGCTTCTAACATATTGTTCTTGTTTATTTACACTTGAATCAATTTGTTGATGTTGTGGAAACACGATTTCTGTAGTTTTACTGTCGTCAGGAGGTCTTTCTTCTCAACAACCCTAGGACATCCATACACACCCAACGATGGCTTTGAATACTGGAAAGGATATTATCAGAGTATTCGACCAACCCAGATGGGACTTTCACTTAATATTGGTGTGCATATTGCCTTGTTTGTAATTTTTTCAGTCACCTGTTTAGTGAAGTTGGATCTCTGACCATTTGACAATTCAATCTGCAGATGTCTCTGCCAGAGCTTTTTATGAACCCATCCTAGTAACTGACTTTATTGACAAATACTGCGTGCAACATGTCTCAAAACCTTTGTCTGATCAAGATCGCATTAAGGTAAACTTGCAGTTTATTTCAATTGTAAAAGGATCACATTTTGTGTTACGGTGATCCCTCATTGAGTTCCATGATTTCTGTTTTTCATTGATTCGCTAGGTTAGAAAAGCTCTGAAAGGGATTAAGGTGGAAGTTACACACACAGAGAAACGAAGAAGCTACAGAATCTCTGGGATCACTAAACAGATTACAAGTAAATTGACGTACGTATCAGCATAATATTGCATGTGTGCTATAGCCACCAGTGTGTTAGCTCATCAGTAATTACATTAGATGGTTCAATCAACTTCTTGTTGCATACATGACTGATTAATCATGCTTAGTTACCCTTTATGATGTCATTGACATACTTTTTAGTCACATTTGCCAGCATCAATTGTATAAATAATTTCAGTTTTTCCTGTTCCCTAGGTTTCCATTAGATGATTCAGGTACTGAAATGTCAGTTCTTCAATACTATCGACAACGTTACAATCTCGCATTAGAGTACATATGGCTGCCTTGCCTTGAAGCAGGGAGTGAGAGTAAGCGAGTATATCTACCTATGGAGGTATAGTTCTGTCTCTTACTGATTTGTGAATTTTCTGCATTTGCTAATTGGATTTCACTCAGGTCCGTATCCTTATTTGCTCATATCTCATTACTTTATGTTAATTATAACAACATTTTCAGGTATGCAAAATTTTGCCAGGACAGAGATTTTCAAAAAAATTAAATGAGACACAAGTATCTCATCTGTTAAGAGCAACCTGTCAGCGTCCAGCTGACAGAGAGAGGACAATCAAGCAGGTAGAGCACTTTCTGTTTTTGCACTTAATACGCTAATTGGTAATTGTATTATTTGAAATCCTTTGTTCTAATGGCACAATTACAGATGGTCATGCAAAACCATTTCAAAGACAATTTCGTATATGAGGAATTTGGGATGGAAGTTGGCGATCAACTTACACAAATTGAAGCTAGAGTTTTACCTCCTCCAAGGGTAAATATGTTGTATTATCTTTAATAAACAGATAATTTTATTGGTTTATGCTAAATATTGTTTGCATCTTTGTTTCAGCTTAAATATAATGGCTCGGACTGCAACCCTCAAGTGGGGCAGTGGAATATGATTAAACGAGTAAGCTGGCAACCTTCAGACTTGTTAGGGTTTTGTTCATGTTACTTGAGTGTATTTTATCTAAGAAATAGCTTGGGCATGGTCATGGTATACTGTGAGTTGGAAATAGTGATTATGCAAACGCTTTATGATGATGCTTTTTCTAATAAGAGCATCTCTGTAAGCTTGGGCCTATTCTTCTCGGAAGTTCATGATGTTCATCCTATTAGTTTTAGCTGTGATAATATTTTTTGATGTTCGCTGAGCATAATTTTGGTACATAGAACATTTATGTTAGCTGTTACCAAAAATTTTGATACAAACCTGTGTGCTGTAGTTTTTTGTGCAGTTTTGTATCAAAAGTTGATGACAGTGAATAGATATGTTTTTAATGTTATGAGTGTTTATGCGTTTGATGCTTGCTTGTACACATGAATAGTCAGTAGTCTACTTATATTTGGTTGATGCATTTTGCAGAAAATGGTCAATGGTGGTAATGTGGATAACTGGACTTGTGTGAACTTCTCACGATTACGTGATGATGTAGTTCAAATGTTCTGCGATGCACTGATTGATATGTGCTCCGAGAAAGGAATGGTTTGCCCTATTGTTATCCCTGTAAATTGTATTGAGTAAGCTTATGTATCATCTAATACTAATTTAAATGACTGGCAATTCAATGTTTAGGTCTTCAATAGAATCCCATCGATTGCCATCCGTTCTGGTCATCCAGGACAGATTGAAAGAATTCTAGTTAACATCCACAAGCAGTCAATTGCAAATGATAAACAACTACAGCTGCTTTTGGTTATATTGCCTGAT
>NQLW01000050.1:260146-286250 GCA_002312845.1 Kalanchoe fedtschenkoi | reverse complement strand
GAATGTTCTGAAGTTTGTCACATTAGTAAGAGGCTGTGATCTGTGAGAGATTCAGCAGCTGCTTTATTATGTAACCTTTTACAACTACTCTTTTTCAGTAAATTGATTTTCAGACAGTTGATTTCTTCTTTATTTGTCAATCTTATAGTTTGTTTACTTATTTTGTAATGTAGTCTTGTCAATGCATAGGGAATGCTGGTATAAGAAAATTTTATGCATTTTTTTAAACAAAATTGTAATGGTGCAACTTCAAAATTACACTTAAAATATTGTATAAGAAATTTTGAATGTAAACTAATCAAAATATAAATATTATAAGGGGAAAACGGATATACCCTGTCAGGGTACGCAGCTTATATACCCTAACGGATAAAACGGTGTCGTTTAATACTTTGTTTTTCTCCTCTTTCCCCTTCCATCCCCACCAACTCATCATCGATCGATCTTGGCTTCTTTCTTCCTGGCCGACGACGCTCTCATCGATCGATCTCAGAAGTCTCAGCCTTAACTTTGCTACATCGGTTTCGACTTCGGATTTCTCAGGTGAGTTTTCTTCACAATCCCTAATTTCGATTTCTAGTAGGGTTTGGGTTTGGGGTTTCGATTGGAAGCCGTATTAGAGTTTTGGCTTAGGATTGATCCCTTTATAATGTTAGGGCTGTAAGAAGTGAGTTGAAGAAATGAAAGAGAAACTGAGACTCTTTCGTGGGATTAGACAGTGGCTACCGTGAGTGACTTAGAGGGATGCTCAGACTTGTTAGTGCTGTGTTTTTTTTTGCTAACAATATGGCTTGTGTATGTCGTCTTCAGTTGTGGTTATGTTAGGCTTGTGGCTGTCTTTTGTATAGTTTTAGCTTTTTAAGAGTTTATTTTTGTTTGATATCGAGTTTTTTTTTAGCTCCTTTGAAATCTGTTTCCTAAATCGAAATAAACTCACCTAGTTTTTTTTTGTATGATATCGAGTCTTTTGCGTTTCAGGTTCTTCATATTTGGTATTAGGCGACATGTTGCTTGAGCTCTAATATTGAGTCTTATGCTGTTTGCCACAAGTGTATATAAATTACTATTTTTTAACGGTACATTAAAGTTTATATTTGTGGACATTAATCATCAGGTTATGAATCCAGAGTATACCCGTTTTGAAGATGAATCTATTTCAAGTCATAACATACTGGAGGATAGTGCAAGGCAGATGGTATTAGTACATAATGATGCAGCTCAAGATGCTTATTGTGAAGAAAATTCAGATTCACTCCTTGGGAAGTCTTTTGATACTGTGGATGAAGCATATGCTGCCTATAATCAATATGCTGCGAGGAAAGGATTTGGCATTCGAAAAAATGATTCCACAGCCTGCTGCGGTGGTTCACTATGCCTGCTGGCGCGCCCAGTCCCTGCACAATGAAGAGCCCAGTCCTGCGCAATTTCTTCACCATTAAAATTGTTAGTAGAGAAATGTGCCATTTTGTGGTGCTCATTATAATTAAGTCGAAGGTTGTGCCTTTAATTTCACTCACAAGCTCTGGGAATATTTCCTTTTTCTTGGTGTTAAACATCAGTGCTTGGCTTTGATATATTTCCTTTTTCTTGGTTAAGTGTTTCATTAGGGGTGAGAAGTAGGAGGGTTTGTTTGAGTCATGGACTGCTCCAGGGCAGTTGAACCAGAAATGGATACCTTTAGTGATAAAATTGAGACCTTTAGCAATGAAATTATTGATTTTAACGATGGACCTGCCCCTTACTGACATTCATTACCCTGTGCTTCTTAGATATTCAAGCTTTGAATAAACAAGCTTGATTTAGGTACAGGCCTGAGATTGCACTAGCTTATATTCTGCTAAAGATGAATTACATGAAATTTTTAAGGAAAATGAGGACAAAGCTGATATTGAATATTGATGTGTTGCATCCAAATAAATCCAAAATTTTTAGAGCATTTACATCTCAGAGAGTGCACACAAAAGAGTGAGCTAGTTCTTGATAAATAAAAGAGCAGGCTACAGTTTCCATCGACATCTTGGACTCATTCCCATTTGGTGGCCGGAACTGGGGGTATGATAACAAGAGCAACTGGAGCTCGCACTGCATTTTGTACACAAAGCAGGTCCTTCCATTACACCAATTTACAACAGATCCAAAGATCTCAAATTGGACTAGCCAATTTTGTGCATGCAATATCGAATGCTAGGCTCCAGCTCTTCCACTCGCTCGCGGCACAAAACTTGGTTTTCAAGGTCTCCATATTTCCCAAGTTCCTCATACATAGCCCTGTTACGTGTAAATTTGATAAAAAAAAATCCCATGGTCATAGTTCACTTGAACATGAAGTAAAAGATAAAATCAAGTACGTAATGATAGAATGAAGTTGACCTGGCACTTTTGAAATTAACCAATGCCATTTCCCAGTTCTTATCTTGCTTAAACAGTAAGTTTCCTTTCAAATATGAAGAATAGGCCTATTATTTATCTAAGAGTCCAAGAAGAAGTGTGATGAGCATAGCCAAATAAAACTCAGGTGAGTTTATTTCGATTTAGGAAACAGATTTCAAAGGGGGTAAGAAAAGACTCGATATCAAACAAACTCTTAAAAAGCTAAAACTATACAAAAGACAGCCACAAGCCTAACATAACCACAGCTGAAGACGACATACACAAGCCATATTGTTAGCAAAAAAAAACACAGCACTAACAAGTCTGAGCATCCCTCTAAGTCACTCACGGCAGCCACTGTCTAATCCCACGAAAGAGTCTCAGTTTCTCTTTCATTTCTTCAACTCACTTCTTACAACCCTAACATTATAAAGGGATCAATCCTAAGCCAAAACTCTAATACAGCTTCCAATCAAAACCCCAAACCCAAACCCTACTAGAAATCGAAATTAGGGATTGTGAAGAAAACTCACCTGAGAAATCCGAAGTCGAAACCGATGTAGCAAAGTTAAGGCTGAGACTTCTGAGATCGATCGATGAGAGCGCCGTCGGCCAGGAAGAAAGAAGCCGAGATCGATCAATGATGAGTTGGTGGGGATGGAAGGGGAAAGAGGAGAAAAACAAAGTATTAAACGACACCGTTTTATCCGTTAGGGTATATAAGCTGCGTACCCTGACAGGGTATATCCGTTTTCCCCATATTATAATACATTATCATTTATTAAAGTAGAATTCACTACCAACATAGTCAAAATCAAATTTATAAGTGGAAAGTGACAAGTAAAAAGAAATGGTAGTATATACAAAAGAATGTATGTATAGTTTCATTTTCAAAATATATTTTCAAAATATATTTACTTACTTTAAAAATGAACTCAGAGTTACTATATCCTTAATTTTATTTGAAAATTTATAACTTTCTCATTAAAAAATTGCCACTTATTACTCTTCTTCAATTGATTAGTTAAATTTCAATATCCTTAAAATGTATCTTCTTAATATCATAAAAATTTCGAATAACTTTTGGCTCTACTTTACATATCCCAAAAATTACAATCTTCGTTTACGTGTATTGGAAATACTACTAAGCAATAAAACGATGTGATATCATTTTATGAAAATTTTGAAGTTGAAGGATTTCAAGTTAGTTTGAATAGTGTGAGAAACATTGCAACTAACATAGATGTGGAAGCTAAATTTCCATTATATTATTCAAAATTTTGAAAATAGTAAATATTTTGATGAGAACGATGATCAAGAAGATGTTCAATCATCTTAGGAGTCTTTTCAGATCAAATACTTTTTAATGGTTTTAGACACAACAGTAACTTAGAAAACAGAATTGAGGATTTGAAGACCTTCAAAGGTATAATCTTTGGATTTTTGTTTGATTCGAATAGTATGAAGTTATTGGATGACGATAAACTAAGAGAATCTTGTGAGAAATTTCAAACTACATTTTCTCATGATAATGCAACTGATATGGATTTGGATGATTTATTTTCAAAACTAAAAGTGTTAGAAATAATTTTACCTCATGAATATTTATCATCTCTTGAAACACTTAAGTTTGTTAAAGTTATTAATTGTTATACGAATGTTATGATTACATACAAAATTTTATTAGCTATGAGTTACTGCAGAATCAGTTGTGTTGGGTATAACTCATATACTTATAAAGAGCTGATGTCAGATGGAGCGGAGAGAGCGAGATTGATATATGGCTGAATCGCAGTGGATTATGGCAGTAAGGCTAGTATTTGCGAGCCCGGATTAATTGGACTCGAGGGTGCAGGGCGAAGCCCCGCAATATGGTACATAAGTGATTTAATAAATCTGTATTTAGTGTTACTAATATATACTGAGAACCACGTTAAGTTGAGAATCTTGTGGAAAATTTTGGATAAATCATTTTGTTTCCTTTTAAAAGTTTAATTATTATGCTTTATTAATTATCTGATGCTTATTAAATGTGGCAATAAGAAAATATGTGAGTATGAACTATATGTAATAAAGTGTCATTAAAAAAGAGTTTTTATTGTGGTTTTAAGTTTTTCTTTCTTATTTTACATTTTTTGATCATTAAAAACAAAAAATTTTATGAGACTTTCTGCAAAAAATGCTAAAATTATTTTGATCATTGTTTATCGCCACATATATATGATGAACATTGTGTCTCCATTATCACTGATTGTAGTGCGCATAATTTGATGCGAGCTGATTCTTCTATATTGATTTTATTATTTTCACTTTAGTGCATAAACTGTGTGCATACGTAGTGAATCACGTGCGTGCACAAAAACACAGTAGAAATCTAAAATTGAATAGTTACAAAATGGTGAATATATGTAACAAAATATAAAGCAAAAAAATATGTTCACTGTCTAATAAAAGTCTTCAAAAAAATCTAGAAAATCCAAACATAAATAATAAATTCACTACCAAAAAAAATACCAATCAAAACACCATATTTCTGAAAAATTTGTTCACCATTCAGAAGATTCACAAAAATCACAAAAATTCATTATATTCATGGCTAAAAAAATCGCCAGCCCGTATATCCAGTGCATGGTTCGATAATTATGGATACGCCGTTGAGGACACCATACATAGAAAATCCAAAATATAAATAATATATTTACTAACAAAATATATCCATCAAAATTGTAAAACCTAAAAATTTGTTCACTACACATAGAATTCAATGAAACAACATAAATCTAAATTTGTCCACCACTCTAAAAATTCACCTAGTCCATAAATCAAGTTTATCAAATACTTGTTCACTACACAACAATCTAGTTTTCTACACTGCAATCATATGTTCACTACTAAAAACTAACAAAAAATAAGTTCACTGTCAAAATCGTTACCCCAATTTCATACATCGTAAACCCATGTTCACTGCCAAAAAAATATCAAACTCATGTTTACCAATAAAAAAATATCGCAGACACATCACATAAAAGGCTTTATTAGTAAGTTGCCAGCATAACACTATTATCAACTCCAAACTTATTGTTTGTCCTTGATCAAGTGAATCTCATCAGTAGCATCCATAAATTTCTCAGAAGTTTAAAAATTTACTCTCTCCCATCTCGCTCAACTAATAGATGATTTACGCCTTTTTTCTGTATAACGCCTTAAAGAATGCTTTCCAAAATCTAGAATGATAGCTATTTAAGCACACTTTATCAACAGAGAATATAGATTCTAAATTCCCTTCAAACCAATTGCGCAAGCTATCAATATATAATGTGTCATCTTACTCCTCTAAGAATATTTTTACCGGTGAATAAAGCTGAGTGCTTAAGTGTGCTATTATTTCAAAGATATATGAAGTATCTTTATATATGAACTAAGGTTGGAGATCAATAGTAATGGACATTTGTAACCAACGTAGTAACATAATTTCACAAGTGCACTTGGGCATACTACTAGGGTGAAAATAGCTAAGATTCACCAGAACAAAGTGAACGGCCTTATTTATTCTGTTTATTATCATCAATTTTGTTAAAGTTCGCATTGGAATGCGACAAAATACCAACAAAATTTATAGTGACCCATTCTTATTTTATTTCTTGGAAATCTCTATCCAGTAAAGTAACTCAATAAATCTTTGGTGTTCATCTTTCTCTAGCTAACAAGTCAAGAAGCTCGAAAAAAAGTCCCCAATGTCTCTTCTTATCTCATTCCTTCATTAAAGATCTATGAAATTCGCTGCATCTTTCAAAAATCCGAATTCATGACAAAGGTGTACAATGAGCTCTTAAGGTAGGTCACTGATCGAGAGAGAGCATATAAACTCATACATTGAAGAATTCCATTTTTGCCAATAACGAACTCTACATGCCTCCACTCTCAAAATTTGATCAGCAACCTATAACTCAAGATTACTAATTTGAACTTTTAAAATGTAGTTAATTAAAGTTAGAATGACTTGCACATGCGACAAAAGATGTTTATTTTTGCTAACTCCAAACAAACTCCATGATTCTGCAGCTTTGGAAAAAATTATATTTCAAGTCACCTCTTATTTTTGGATATCTTCAACGAGTAAATCGCTAACTTGTCGAGGAAAAGATTGAAATCAATTACTTACTAAGCATTTGTGAGTTCAGATATTCATTAGAAACTCAAAGTGTCCACATGTGCTAAGTGTCATCTTCAGAACGTCCCGTTCTCTAACCCAAACGTGATGGTAACTAGAATGTGAATCAATCTTGTTCAATTGATGATAGTAGATGCATAGCATCATAGAACAATCATTTTTCCTGATATGATATTTAGTAGTTTCTCTTGTCTCAGACGTCATAACACGATTCCGAATCTCAAACAATGAGTTGTAAATGTCACTAAAGCAACAACACATCATTAAAGAGAATCTAAGATCATTAAAACATGTTTGAACTGCATGTCGTCAATTGTTGTAGGATTAGGTGCATTCACTGACAAACTAGTAAATTTATTAGTACAG
This sequence comes from Kalanchoe fedtschenkoi, assembly GCA_002312845.1. Classification (NCBI taxonomy): domain Eukaryota; kingdom Viridiplantae; phylum Streptophyta; class Magnoliopsida; order Saxifragales; family Crassulaceae; genus Kalanchoe; species Kalanchoe fedtschenkoi. The sequence continues at coordinate 279,343 of NQLW01000050.1, read as the reverse complement.
CCCGTAATAAACATGCTAAAATCTAAATTTATTAGTACAGCCCGTAATAAACATGCTAAAATCTTACTTGAGGCTCTCAATTTAGTAGATCTTAGCATCACTAACACTTTAAGATAAAAATTTCTCCTGAGAAGAAGTCTTAAACTCTTTACTACACTGTCTGCAGAAATAGAGAGTGATTTTCTCATTAGTGAAGATATGTCATCTCCATCACTTGTCATGACCTTCATAAAAATAAACATAATGTAAGACAAATTACAAAATATAGAAGTCTTTGTAAAGACACAAACTGTAGACAATGGAAAAAAAATTGTATCTTTGGTGTAGATGAGACATGGGAGAAAACACTTTGGCTAAGGTTTTGCTTCATCTATATCGTGTTGTTTAGGATTTGGATAAGAGAAATAAAAATTGATGACATAAAATTCACACTCAACGGTTCGTCGCTTCAGTCAAACTTTCACTCGACGATAAAAAAATAGTTACGACATCACTTCAGCAAGTGACAAAATAAAATAAAACTCGTTGCCTAACTTTAGACATGACTGTTTTGATGATATGTATGGGTTCACTAAGATAATTCGCTTCATCTGATGATAGAATCAAAGAAAACACACCACACAACTTGAGACGAGGATTTTTTAGGGTACTATCAAAGATTTTTTGTCCTAGATAAGAAAGTGAGTAAGTGCAGATGATATAAAGTACTAGTACAAGCCAAATATAATAAGTACAATCTGATAAAACTAACTCAATGAACCATAACACTATATTGAATTTACAAATTGATCATTTTATTAAAAAAAATTCAATAGTTATTAGAGAAATATGTATTATAGAATTAAATTTATTAAATAATTATACAATTATTATTTGGCGGTCGGATCGATTTACGAGTGGTTAATCGAAGTCGGGGCGGGACGGATATGACAAATACCATACCCTAAATCTATCCGTCCAATTTTTTCAGTTCGGTTACAATTTTAACAGTGGACATGGTCAACTCGATTATTATCTATCTTGATCAGAGCGGGGACGGTTCGGTTATGGTTTGATTCGATGAAACTGTCATAATGGAAAGGATTTAAATTAATTTATAATGAACACGTCAAATTAAATACTCTATCCTTTTAAAATAGTAATATTTTGATTTTTTGAACGATAGTTTAATTTATTATTTTTGTATAAAAATTATAATAAATATATAACAATAATATTAATATAATTATATCAAATTCTAATTTGATAATATTTTTAAATCATAATTTAAATTATTTATATTTAAAATTAGTGTACTGGATTTATTGTTTTTTGTTTTTTTCTATGTGAAAGTTGCAGTACTCTTTATCACCAATTAATGCTTAATTTGATCAATCTGTAAAAGTTGTATGGGGATGGTGAAAATGGGGGGAATCAAGGGTCGCTAGCCTCTGGTTTGATCCACTTTTTTTTAATTATATATATATATATATATATATATATATTTTGGAGGATGTGACATGACATAGCAGAGTTATAGTTTTGCATGTGAAATTATTATGGCACAGCTTTGACTTGTGTTGCTTCATTCATTTCATTCCTTATCTGGTGTGCATGATAGAATTTTGGATTATTAGCTTTGAAGTTGATTTCTGAGCATAGTTATTCAAATCAGACTGGATTGACTGGTGCGATCAATTGGACTCGAAATCATACTGGTCATCCGTCCAATTTGTGAATTCATTGCACCATAAAACTGGACAAATTGACCGGCTTATTACGTAGCCATTGAACCAGACCATTTATATCAAACCGATTTATTATAAATAAAAGTTAAGTGAACATTAATTGCATTTCACCTAAACAAAATCTGTAATAAATTTGGAATATTTTACAAAAAAAAAAAAAATGGGACCCAAACCCAAGATGACACAATTATATACATAAGAGTATTTTTCTCAGCAAGTCACCTAATCTTATTGTTTATATATTGATGTTGGTAAGTAATACTTCAAATATTTTATTATTTTATGTAATTAGATCAATAATCGAATCGGTTCAAACTACTGATTCAAACCAAAAAATTGAGAGCTATAGGCTGATCGGTTCGACCTTCTATCCACTTCTGATAATTATGTTTGTTGGTGAATATATTTAAAGGTTGATAATCGTGTTGATTTGAACAATTGACTAGCGTTCACCAAAGAAGGCTGTCCATTGTGGAAGTGTTCCTTTTTCTTTTCATTTCCTTTGGAGAGACTTTCCTTTTCATTTCACTTTTTTTTCCAGTAATTTAGTATTCGGGAACACTATCTAGAAAAAATTAATAAATACTCTACAAATATACATTTTCTAAAAAAAATTAACAACAAATAAATGTCAATTATGATCTAAAAACGTTATTAACCAGCCCAAATTATGGGTTTGAATCTTGACGGTATCATTTAAGCAAAACTAAAAATAAAAAAACTTGTTATTAGAAGAACAAGTGTCCATACATACGTGCTCTACGCGCCTTGCTTATCAGTCATATTTCATTTAATTTTGATATTATATATATTTGCAACATCTGAAGTTGACTTAAATATATATTAAATGCATTTGGAAATAAATTTTATCTTAATAGACTACTAAAGTGTACTAATATTTATGTTGTAAATTCTCATTTCTTAACTAAAATACAACTACTTTTTTAAAAACCATCATTGATACAGCCATGATAAAATTTATGACATTGTAATAGAATGATTATCTTTAAGTAAATGAACAACATTTTTGCCCACAATATCTTATTCATATTTTATAAGTTCAATTTTCCAAGTTAATTTTAATGTTAACTCTCTTTTATAATATATTAAACCTTTTTAATTCCTCCTTACGTCATTTTTACTTATCACTTAATTAATATATATTTATCCACTTTATATAGCATTTAACAATCCAAATCCACTATCAAGAAAAGGTCTTTCGTAAACAGAATATCCAGACTTCAGGATGCTTCAGGAAGCTGGACAGATGATCAAGACTCCATCAAAAACCTGTTAATAAGCCATTTTGAAAGCTATCTGGGCAACAGGCAGCAATACACGCAGCCTGACTTCTCTTCTCTAAATGGCCCAACCCTCTCCCAAGCTGATGTGGCCTCTCTTTGCTCTCCTTTCTCCGACGAAGAAATCAGGTTATCCTTCTTTTCTATGGGCAGCACTAAAAGTCCAGGTGCAGATGGGTTTAATGCAAAAAATTTTAAAGCAGCTTGGCACATTATTGGATCAGATATTTGTACTGCAGTAAGATCCTTCTTCAGAAATTGCAAGATGCCCAAGTCCATTAATTCTTCCCTTTTGGCTTTGATTCCCAAAGAGGATCACCCATCCACTGCCCAGGATTTTAGGCCTATATCCCTTTGCAATGTTGTCTACAAGGCTATCACCAATCTGATTTCTCAGAGAATGCAGAATTGTGTCACTGTTTTAGTCGGGGCAGAGCAAAGTGCTTTCGTTAAAGGCAGGAATATTACTCATAATATCCTTCTTGCTCAATCTCTCGTCACTGGCTACTCTAGAGCTAGAATCTCACCTAGATGTTGCATGAAAATAGATATCAAAAAGGCTTTCGACTCCCTGACTTGGAATTTTCTGCAGGACTCTTTAAATTTCTTTGGCTTTCCTACTCAGTTTATCTCTTGGATCTTACAGTGCATCAAGGGGCCCTATTTCTCAATTCTTCTTAATGGTACATCCACTGGATACTTTCAAAGTCAGCAAGGCCTCAGACAGGGGTGCCCATTGTCTCCCCTTTTATTTTCTCTCGCAATGGAGATCCTTTCCAGGCAGCTAAGAGGTATTGCCAGTCACACAGATTTTAAATTCCACCCAAGATGTGCTAGAATTAATCTAAATCACCTCCTCTATGCTGATGACCTATTTATATTCTGTCATGGAAGCATTTCATCTATTTCTCTCATCAAGTCAGTCCTGGATAATTTTGCGAGGTCCTCTGGATTAATTATTAATGGTCAGAAATCTCGAATCTTCTTTGGGGGCCTTAATGCCATAGCCTCTACCCATGCAGCCAACATCGGAGGATTTATAAGAGGCTCTTTACCAATTAAATACCTAGGTATCCCGCTGGACAGCAGGAGTATCAAAGCTAGTGACTGTGCTAATCTCTTGGAGAAGCTATCAGCCAAGGTGAACTCTTGGTCTCATAAATTTCTCTCCTATGCGGGCAGATCCGTCCTTCTGAAATCAGTCTTAAACTCCTTACAAGTTTATTGGTTTAGAGTGTTTGGTATCCACAACTCCATCCTATCTAACATTGACAAAATCTGCAGAAGATTTCTCTGGCAAGGCACCTCTAAATCTCCTGTTAAGTGGACAACAACTTGCCTTCCCACACATTTAGGAGGTCTGGGAGTTAGAAGTGCTCCCATGATTCATACCTCTCTTTTCCTCTCTCAAACCTGGGACATAGTTCTAAACAAAGAGACTGCATGGATAAAATGGCTGAACGCTTATTACATCAAATCTGGAGACTGGTGGTCTATCCCCATCAAACCTTCTACTCCATGGACAGTTAAGAAAATTCTAAAGTGCAGGGAAGTTGCTCTTCAGTGCTACGATCCTGAAAGTGATACATGGAAACTTCCTGGCGAACAATTTTCTTCTCAATCAATCTTCAACTACCTCCAACCTCACCAGGTAAATCCACCTTGGCATGATCTAGTTTGGAACAGACTCAATTTCCCTAAGCATGCATTTCTTCTCTGGCAAGCCTGCCACAAGAGACTCCCTACAAAGGCCAGACTTTACAACCTTGGCATCCTATCGGATGATTCCTGCCCTCTTTGCAATTCCACCCAAGAGACAGCCGATCATCTCTTCTTTCAATGCAACCACACTTCAGGTTTACTCTCTGCGGTGCTAAACCTTTTGTGCTTTCCCAGCCCATCCATCCTTTGACTCATGGAATCAACTTATATATTGGAGTCACACTTACTATTTTGCATCCCCAGAGCTCAAATCAATCAGCTTCTGCTATCTATCAGCTTGTTTATATAACATTTGGAAAGCTAGGAATTCTTGCATCTTCAGGGGTATCCCTTTCAGCAGCTCCAAGATTTTGCAGTCCACAAAATGGAATGGAATCATGAAGCTTAGCTCCATTAGTCGCATTAAACAGTCTACATTTAACTTCCATTGGTCCAAGAAAATCCACCTAGATCATTTACTAGTATAGCTTCTCTCTGTTTTCTTTTAGTCAGGTTGGCTCTTATTAGTTCTTGATGGTTTTGTACTAATTGTATCTTTCCCCCTTTTCAATGCAAAGCAACCCTTTTGCAAAAAAAAAACAATCCAAATACACATTTAATACAATCATCTAGATAAATAAAAAATTAATTTCTTCATCATCATAATACAAAAAAAATCCTTTTGCACAAATAGTTATACATCACATATTATCATAGTTATTAAAACAGGACCGGACCGGCCGGTTCGACCGGAAACCGGACCAGACACATCCGGTTTGTAAATCTTATCGGATTGCATTATGAACCGGTTAAAACCGGATGAACCGACCGATATATTGAAATATCGCTGAACCGGACCGGTACGAACCCAAGCCCTCTATGAACCCAAGCCCTGTATGTTCCAGACGACGCCTTTAACCAATCATGCTAACAAAATTAATTATTTCTTTATTTGCATTTAACATCTTATACTTTATATTTTGTCATTATTATTTCTATTTGAACCGACAATTGAACCGGTATGAACCACCGGTTCAATCGAAAAACCAAAAATCGGGACCTTGACCGGTTCGATCACCGGTCCGGTTCTGATAACTATGCATATTATGATTTATGTAAATTCAAATTCGTCATCAATATGTGGTGGATATGTGTTCTGTTCAATTTATTAGCGAAAAATGCATTACTAAGTGTCTACTAGATTGACATTTTCGATTTCATTTATTTTTGCGGCCGACAGATAATTAAGGTCATTGCAGTAAGGGAGTTCAATATGCATCATATTATGATTAAATATGTTTTTTTAAAGCTGATGTACAAAAGGCAATTGAGACGATGCTCATATTTCCTCCAAATAAAATTTAAAAATCACAGAATGAATTTTATTTTCAGAAACTAGATAAAGTGAGATACATACTCATATATTAAATTATATAGATGCTAAATTTTGTCCCAGATAATTACTTGGGTATTAAATCATAGGATACTAACATAAAACTAAGAATTTATAGAAAATCAAAATAAATAAATATATCAAAAATGATTTAATCCTTTGTATGAGATTTAATGTAAGCTTACATTTTAAAAAATAATCGGATGTAAACACTTTTTCATTGTAAACATTGTATCATTTTCAGCTTTTTTGATATAAAGTAAATCAAATGATGAATTATGTGTTTTTATGTTTGAGACATTGATAAATTTAATAAGATAAATTTGTTTGAATTAATGCGGCGTATGAAATGGAGTAAATCCCGTTGTTTAGGAATAAATTAAATTCCATTGAGATAAATACATTTATCAAAATTAAAAATAGTCAACATACATTTGCTACCAGATTACTTTTCGAGAAGTTCATCGTCACCAATTTTGGGGCGCATAATTAAGGTGTTGGATAGTCTTTTCAAATTCTGTCTAGTTCACTATAGCCTTACTTTTTGAGAACATTAACTATTATGGTTTGACGATGAAGCATGTTGAGTCCTATTTTTTTAAATTAGGCTCGGTTTGTACTCTTTTTTGAACATGAATTCTTGGTATATGTTATATCAGATGTGTCTAGTGCAGGGGTATACCGATGAATCAAAAGTGAGATCTTATGTGTTGAACAGTGCTTCACTAGTAAAAGTTTATGTGTTGGACTATGCATGGTTATCTTCATCAATGCTTTTTCGGTGAACAAATGTTCACTGGTCGAATTAAAAGAAAAACACAATCCATACTATTACATTAAATTGATTATCGGCAAAGAAAAAAGAACATTTATTTGGTGAATAATCATCATAAGTAGGCATACATTCACATAAAAGAATTAATTCAAGTGAACAACTGCTCACCAGTGGAAAAAAATGACCAAGTGAATATCATTGTTACAAATTGTAATATGATCATACCACACCTAGACCACCTCACAACCCTAGCTATTTGGTAAGCAGATCTTCATTTCTACACTTTGCATTCAAATAATGACATTGACAACATCCAAGAGACTCCGACCATCTATGCAAGTGACCCGCCGGAGGTAAAGGCGTACTAAACATCTACGACCGGTAGAGCAAAAAGTGCACAAAGTCGTCATCACCGATCAGACCCGACGGAGATCAAAATCCAAAGCAACGGATCTACTCCACATTATTTCTCGATGCCCTCCACCTCATTCATCACGGTATGTAGCCGCTTCTGCAAATCCGCGCAATATCTGGGCGCATCATGAGTGAGTGGGATGAGAAGCCATGAAGGATTTATATTGAAATTAATATTCTTGTATTGATTCATAAGTGAGAGAAAGAGAGGCAACAAAATATTATTAGAGAGAATAATCAGAAAATTACATGAGAGGATAGAGAGAGAAAACAACAGAGTAATGTGCAACAACATCAATAAGTTGTTGGCCTAGCGGTTTTGGGTGTTGTTAACAACTTCATTGTCCCGAGTTCGAGCCTTGGTGGTACTGTATTTATACTTAGATACACTGAAAGTGAGTGTAAGCTGGCATCAGTGGGTATGGACACCACTATCAAAGTTGAAGGGTGTGCGGCTCCTGACAAAAAAAAAATGCAACAATTAATGAAGTTTGTTACTAAAAACGAAATAAAAATAACAACAAAATTAGACATAATCTATATCCAAAACAAAGGATGAGATTTTTCCACTGTTTACATTAATTCTGAACTTTATTTTTATGAACTTTCTAGAATCCAAAACGAAGTTCATTGTAGACTTCGAACTATGAACCTTTTTAAAAAATTCTTTAAACATATCAAATACATACCCAAACGGATATTAAACTAAACCTTAAATTTTTATAATTGATTATGAATTTTATTTAAAAATATTCATAAAGTCGGATAGAATGATTTTTAAATTTATAAATAAAATAAAAATGAATTTGATTGCATGGCAGAGAATGTGATAGTGTAGAGTGGGGGTATTTTTTGAATGAGTGAATTTCCCCCACACAGAGTCTTCTCCAACCTAATACTACTATACTCACCCTCTCATCCGCATGATGAAAAGATGTAAGGAGATGATGGCACTTTCTCACATCTCAACTTAATTAGGAGTTCGTGGATGTGGACCGCTTCAAAATAAAATTCAAAGTTCAAATTATTGAGTTATGATGCCCAATATTGTAATAGTGCACTGGCATGTGAACCGCTTTATGTGATATGTGTCAAGGGTTAGCTCTGTGACAAGGTTGGGGGCCTCTTATTGACCTTAATGACATTTTCATAACTATTGAGTATTTTGGACCTTTGGAAGGTCGGGTGGAAAATCAAATGATGAATTGTGAAACTATACATTATTATAAGTCTAACGAAATATGGATCACATAAATCAGATAAGTGGTTGTTCTTAAAGAGTTAGCATGTAAGGAGAAACAATGGTGATGTTTCTTTCCAGGAAAATAAGAAAAGCTCCATTAGCTTTTTAGGGGCGTGTGAGGTGAGTTCGGCCACCTCCGGGATAAGTGATTGGAAGCAAACTCTAAGTGAGTTAACTCATGTGAGACATATGGGCGGATCTTTGAGAGTCTAGCGAGCCTCAAAGATCTTCTTAAGGTGTCAACCTTATGGACGTTGTTCAAATGGGACGAGACACCGATGACACGCTACAAGTTCCTAGTCGAGGCTAGCTATCTGATGATTCCTTAACCCCCTGGATAATAAGTATAAGGACTACTAGGGATCCCTGGATCATACTAGATCTCCTTTAATGTTATATAAAAATCATAAGGGAATTTGGGAAGAGACTCTTATATTATAGCCGAGAACAGAACTAGGCAAAACTCTGAGATGGATCTTATGGATAAGAGGATCTCCTAACCGAGTAATGTGCGACTATTTATAGAGATCCTTTTGTAAGTTACTCGATGATGCATGGTTAAAAATAATCTTGTATCTTCCTCGAGACTCAAGTAAGAAAAGAGATCCGAGTATTGAGAAGGCTAGCTCTATATGAAGATCTGGGCGCCGCACGATCAAGTATCTCAGAATGCATAAAAAGAGTAAGGGATACGAGTCATTACTTTAGGACTGTGACAATTGGTATCAGCTAGATTTCAATTGTAGGATCACTTTAAACTCGTAAGTCTGATTTTGATCATTCGATTACTTTGAGCGTCTTACTTGCATATGTAAAGTACAAAAGAGGCATATGTGGTAGCTCAAGTATGAGATATGTGATCCATTGATATAGAAACCAATTAAGATTTATGTGTGATTTTGAACTTGATCTTTGAGACCTTGAGATATAATGAAGTCTTGAGCTACTTTAGAGACCCCTAAAACTCGGGCATGACCGAGTAGGCAGTGATTGCTTCTTTGTTTGCTGATTGCAGAGATCTTATGGATTTGTTCTTGAGTTTTGTTAGGCCTTTGAAAAAGAGATGGATAGATCACTATATCTTGGACACTTATTCTTGAGATGTTGAAATTTTGATTAGTAGAGTGATAAAAACTCTCATAACTTGAGCTGTGGTTTGGAATTTTGATTCGTGAGAACCTTGATCTTGCAAATAAGTTATTGAGATATGTTTTAAACATTGAGTCAAGTGAAAGGTGATTACTTCCGCTGTATAAATGTGTCTGTGGACTTGTTATCAATTGTTGAGTCGAGAAAAAAGATGATAATCTCCAACAAGTAAATAAGTTTTTGAGACATTTGCTTGAATCTCTGAGTCGGGGGGAGTAGAGACTTACTCTTAAGATTTTAAATCGTACTTTTAAGTTGTGATGGTCTTTTAATATAAAGATTGGACAGATAAAATTGATGTCGAGAGTTTCTTAGAGACCTCTCCGATTTTTTCCCAGAATATGATTTAAGATTATGCTGTCTTTTTCAAATTGAATATTTGATACCTATAGTCGATTTTAGACTCTTCTGAGTTTTATGGGCATGATTTTAAAATGTGATATCCCTTTGAGGAGAATAATTGATGTGAAGTGTCCATACTAAAAGTGGCATGAAATTTTTTTTCCTCCCGTGTTTTAAACAAGGTCTTTAAACTTACAATACTCATTTGGAGCAAACGATTCATATATTATGAATTTTGAGATTTACTTTTGTTGGAAATTTGAATTAGACTTGTATTTGAACCCTCAACTATTATACATATTTGAACTTGATAATACATTACGGACATGAAGAGACCCCCTCTTATATAGAGATCAATGGAAGTATATGTTTGATGTTCTTTATAGTAAAAGCCATTGGACTGGAGTACTCAGTGAACATTGTGAACTGAGTTACTTGAATTCATCCACTCAAGGTGAAGGCCAGAGGGCCGGGATACAAGTTTGAGTTCGAAAAATGCAATATTGTATACTTCCTTAAGCATCAAATCTAAGGGGATAACTAACTTGGCCCATGAGTTGAAAGTTTGTGCGGATTCGAGGAGGACTTTTCGAAGAGAGCATATTTGTCTCTTGCATATGTGGAGAATTTGTATCAAGATTTGTATAAGTATGAACCAAAAAGTATTTTCGGATAACTTGCCTTTTTGCGTGACTAAACAAACACACTTATTGGCTTTTGTGAGTTAGCAAGATGTTTTTAAGACCACATGAGTATTAATGATAATATATTCTTGATTATTGTATTTGAAAATAAAGAAACTTCTCGTTATCTTCTCTTCTTCTCGCATGTGAGCAACATCCTCGTCTTTTCAAGTCGGTAAACAAACATATTTCACTGTGCATGGGGAAAGACACTTATCTTCTTCATATTGGAGCAAATGTGTTTTTGAGAAGTCTGTGAGTGTGAACAATCATGTGTTCTGGTCTATTGTATCTGTACATTGACATACTTATCTTTTTACGGATGAGCTAATTACTTATATTTTTGTGCAGAAAGGAAAACTTTTACATTGTGCATGTAAAAAGAGATTTTGATCCTTAAATTTATGAAAAAGCACTATTGAGATTTGTGTGAATATGATGAACAAGTGGACTTGAGGAAATTTGTTTATGCTAATATCAACTATTTGCGGTGGGGAGATGGATTTGCTACAATCTCAATGGAGCACCAATGGGTGGCTCTTGGAAAATGTTATAGAGTTATAGAGGCTTCGAGAAACCAAATTAGAGGATTCACGATCGTCTCGATAGAGTACCAGAGGGTGACTCTTCAAAATTGTAAGCAAGACTTTGAGCAACCGAATCAAAGGACTTGTGATGGTCTCAATGGAGCATCGGAGGTGACTTCCGATCAAAGAGTTATCTTAGTGGAGGCAGCTCGAGAGTTATGAGAATCCGAAAGTGTTTCTAGTAACTCTCAAGTTGTATGAAATTTTTTTTGAGATGGAATTGATGGACATGTGATGTCCTTGTGCGGAGATGTGATATTGTGAAATAACTTAGAGGATAACTCCAAAGAGATGCTGAGTACCTTGCTTATCAAATGGATCAAATTTTGATACTATCCATGGAATAACTAGAGAATATTGTGGGCATCATTATGCCACTATGGGAAGATTCCCTCGAGATGTGCATGCGAATTATATGCAAATCATGAGAGAACCATGTGGGTTCAACAAAATATTATGCCCTGTTGCGAATAAGGTTGGATACCATATTAAAATATTTTGGCTGAGGCCAACAAAAATGTATCAAGATACACAAAATGAGCCTAAAGACTTTCAAGTCCTAGAAGACATTGAGTGGTTGAAAATAAAAGAGTGGAATCCCTATTATCAAGACTTTGGACGAGTCATATAAGGAGCAGAGACTCCTTGTGTAATATTCAAATTTAATGGTTAGCTAATGAGGATAAAGATCCTCATTTGGGTTCATCGGTGAAACTATGAGTAAACCTTGAGTTCACATTTGAATCCAGACTTTGAATGTCGAATTTCAGCGTGTATGTGTTGGATGTGATTGGAGGATTGAATCATGAGATGTTAAACGGCGAATATTTAACTTAGACGTAAGTTACAAACTTACTTGGTGCAATACCAACATATAAAATAGTCTCAAATGATGGCAAGTCGATGAGGACTTAGGCTATTTTGAGCGGGAGAGGATGTTAAAGGTTGACCTTAACTTAAGGCTTTCAACCTTTGAGTCATGATCTTGCGAGCATAGCTTAGGGCGTGGTTAGTGACCTTTTAACAAGCCTTTCCATTTCATGAACTTTCAGCTAATCCAGGCCTTTTCCCCACAGAAGCTCGATAACTAAGGACTTATTGAAGCCTTGATCCACTCCAGTGCACCATAAAGCTTGTTGCAACGACTTACCCCAAAGTTCGAATATCTGCCAATGCCTTGTAAGTTACCTGCCCTGATCCAGCCTTCTCCAAGATTGATCTAGATTTTCCAGTCCTTCAAATCCTTGACCTAGACCCTCCAAGATGATCCTATCTAACTTATGCAAATCTAACTGATCTGATCAAAGATAATCCACCTTTTCCACTTATCAAGTAAAATGACAAAGTCAGATTTATGATCCAAACATAAGGGTGTGGGAAACCACCCTCGCCTGAAGATTCTGATATTCTCAATGATGACTCCAAGTACGCCACGATCATGTCCATTAATTTCCAAAGTGATTTATCTCTTTACCAATTAGAATCTTCTACCAATCGTCCCTTTTATTTCAACATGTAAAAAATTTTTCAATTCTTTTTTTCTAGCTTGCCCCAATGTCTTGTAATCAAAAATTGTTTCGACTTGTTTCTCAAACTGCTCCTTAATACTTAGGGGTGCCCGATTTGATTGTGAACATTCTCCCCTTTGCCTTCATGAAATGGCTTCAAATAGCTTTTATGGAAAGTTACGTACATTTTAAGCTGTCCAGGCAACTTCAACTTGTATGCAACATCTCCAACCATTTGAATTACTTTAATGGACTGTCATACTTCGACACTATCCCTCGATGAACCGTCTTACTGTTGATCTAATTCTAGATCTGAAACATTAGTTTAAGCAATGTCATATCCCTGATATTGAACTTTAGTGTGCGCCTTGACTTGTTAGCATTCTTCGTAATCCTTTAGGCAGCCTTCATAAGGCTTTCCCTAGTGCCATCTATCATCTTGTGACTTGTCACAAAAAAATTTAAAAGTTGTTGGACACTTGACATTTAAACTCTTTTTCATCACTTCATGTGGTGTTAAAGGTTGTTGTCCAATAGGCAACTCGAAAGGACGTTTCCCCATTAAGGAGCTTTGATGTAAGTTGTGGAAGAATATAATGCATCCATCAACTCCATCCAAATCTTTTGATATTCGAGGACATAATGCCTTAAGCATCCTTCAACATTGCGTTCATTCACTCAGTTTCTCCATATGCTTGAGGATGGTTCGCTAGGGAGAACTTAAGCTCAGAGCTCAGAAGATTAAAAAAGGTTGTCTAGAATATACTCAGGAATCTTATGTCCCGATCACTCTTGTACTCCTCAGTGCTTGATGATATGCTTCAAGAAAAGGTTTTTAGCGATCTCCACAGAACACACAGCCGATGGGGGACATGAATACCATACTTTGAAAATCTGTCCACTACAAGCATAATACCCAACTACCTTAAGTAATCCACTGATGAAATCCATAAAGATGCTTTGTCAAGATCTCTCTTACATAAGAAAAGGTTGTAATAGTCCCGCTTCCTTCAACTTCTCAAACATTTTGAGTTGGTAAACTCTACAAGTCTTCACGTATGCATTGAAATCATTTTCCAGCTTTGGCCAGCGATGGCTTCGTTATAGCTGCCTAAGCCCTCTCGATTCCTCGATGCCCATCCAATAAGGAGTCATGCACCTCTTTTAAGAGTTGCTACAAAAATCCTCCACTTGTGAGAAAATACATCACGTTAATTTAGGTCATAATGCAAAAATGTGTTAAAATGAGAATTTTATGTTGGGTTAATCTCAGGCTCTCGCCCGTCACTGAAGCCCACAATCAGTGGGAGTCCTTCCAACAGTTAGGGTTCAGTCTCCGTCGCTGAGCACTTACACATAAGAAACATTAGAGAAAGGTAACAATTAGGTTTTACAATATTCTTTGGAAAAAGAACGCAGTTCATAATTCCGATCATAAGTGGTGCTGAAGCGATTGGAAGATCACATCCACGCCATTTGCTACATCTGAAGAAGTGAAACATGAGATGTATTCATCCTCAAATACTAGTTAATTTTTGTTTCTGCAATAAGGTTAAGTGTTCATGATGTTAGGCTAAGTTAACAAAATATGATGTTTTCCAAGATTGACGATAAATCAATTCTAACATTTGGTATCAGTAGCTTATTTAGCATAGCCATGAACCCTAAAATGATCGGTTAGAGGTATTAATATTTGAAATCAGATCAGATTTGTTCATGTTTTCATTCAAATTCATATTCGTTTAGCTTAATTTTATTTTAGGTTGAGATTCTAACACTTGTGGTTATATGACAACAGATGGTACAAAAAATTAAAACCCTAAAAATTATAGGCATGTGTTATTCTTAATTTTTTCTACAGTAGTATTTTGTTGCATATATTGTTTTATTTTATTATGAAAATATATGCATAATGTGTTTTTGCTAAAAGTTTTGCAAAGTTATGTTTACTGCTAAAAGTTATGTTTTGTACTCAATTGAGTACATTGTACTTGACCTGGTAGAATTCCTTAGTGAATTCTACGTGACCGAGTTAAATTAGTTTATGCTGCCCAGAATTCTCTGAGTCTCCTACGGCCCAAGTAAGATTTTACTCAACCGAGTAACAGTACTTGACCAAGTAGAATTCCTTTGTGAATTATACTCGAGTGAGAATATAAGAATGTCAGACTCAAAAGTTTCACTAACTGTCACACGGTATGAGTAATATTTTACTCGACCGAGTACACAGTCTGTACTCAACTAATTACGGAAAAATGGTCTTTTAATGTTAATAACCTCTGATTAAAATGGATTATGAACTGGGAGAAAATTGATAATCCAAGAGAAATTAATCCTTCTACTCAAATAATTACTCCTCTAGTTCTGAATACTAGAGATAAATCCTTGATTGAAGACTTAGAAACTATTCATGTGATGCTTGATGATGAGATACAGACAAACTAGCCTCCTATTACCTTCATGAATCTCCTGTGATAACTAATGAACTTTTACGAAGATCACAATAAGAAAGAAGGTATGCCATTCCTAATGATTATGTTGTATACGTTAATGAAGATGTGCATGATATAGGAAAAGTAAATGATCCCGCTTAGTTTAAGAGCGGTGCCATGATGTCTAAGGATTCATCAAAATGGCTTGAAGCCATGGAAGATGAAATGAAGTCTATGAGCATTAATGATCTGTGGGATTTAGTAGAAATTCCCAACGGAGTAAAAATAGTAGGTTGTAAGTGGATCTACAAAATTAAATATGACTCTAAGGGAACTTCTAAAGATTCAAGGCTAGGTTTTTAGCGAAGGCTTTTTGCAAAGAGAAGGGATTGATTATATTGACACTTTCTCTCCCGTCTCTAAGAAAGATTCATTAAGAATAATTATGATGCTAGTGGCTCATTATGATTTAGAGATGCATTAAATGGACGTTAAAAACCGCATTCCTTAATGGTGACTTAAGTGAAAATGTGTACATGACTCAATCGGAAGGTTTTGTCATTAAAGGAAAGGATTACATGGGATGTCGGATTCAGAAGTCAATTAGCAAGTGTTCAGACAGTGGTATCTAAAATTTAATGAAATAATAAGAAAAATTGATTATATCAAAAATAAGATGGATAATTGTATTTATGTTAAATTTAGAGTAGGAAAATTCATCGTATTATCACTTTATGTCGATGATATTCTATTAGATAGTAATGAGAAGAACATGTTGCATGAGACAAAGAGATTGTTATCCACCCATTTTCATATGAAGGACCTTAGTGACGCCTCTTATATTCTAGGCATCAAAATTCATTGAGACAGGTTCAAAGGAGTAATAGATTTGTCTCAGAAGTCATATATTGACAAAGTACTTAAATGTTGCAAAATGAATTATTGTTCCCCTATGGTTGCTCTTATAGTCTAAGGTGATAGGTTTAGATTATTTCAAAGTCTAAGGAATCAATTAGAAACTCATTAGATGAACATGATTCCTTACTCTTCAGTAGTCAGAAGCATTATGTATGCTCAAGTCTGTACACGTCTTGACTTAGCTTTTGTAAGCGGGATGCTTGACAGATTTTAGTCAAATCTAGGACCTTATCACTGGAAAGTTCTTATAAATTTTTTGCGTTATTTGTAAGGCACTAAGGATTACATGCTTACATATAAGAGAGCCGATAACCTTGAGGTTATAGGTTATTCAGATGTTTATCTTGCAGGGTGTATTAAGTCGCTATCACGATACGTCTGTGCCCTCATAGAAGGAGCTATATTATGGAAAAGTTATAAACAAGAGCTTACAACATCATTAATGATGCAAGCTGAGTTTGTGGCATGTTTTGAAGCCACGGGACAAACTGTATGACTTAAGAATTTTATCCCAGGCTTGAAGGTGGTCGAAAACATTTCTAGACCTCTTAAGCTATACTGGGATAATGAGGCAGCAATATTATTTTCAAAAAATAACAAGTCAAGTGGTGCTTCCAAGCACATTAACATTAAGTATCATCTTGTACAAGATAGAATTCGGGATCAGACTATTATGGTTAAGCACATAAATACTAAGTTATGTTAGCGAAGCTACTTACTAAATGCTTACCACCCAGTCTATTTTAAGAGCATGTTTCCGGCATGGGTTTGATGGATAACCTGTGATCTGATTCTGAAAAAGAGGACCATAATCATGAACCAACTCCTTAAGAACTAATGATTATTCTAGGAAGATAGAGAGGTGTACTAAAGATACTGGAGTTTTAGTGGCATCATACTAGCTATTGTGACTCATTATCTTGGTATGCTGATCTGTTGAGTGTGGACTTATGTTGATAAGCCATTCGATTAAGTGGGAGAATATTGGGTTAATCTCATACCCACTTCAGGCCCGTCACTGAAGTTCACGATCGGTGGGAGTCCTTCCAACAATTAGGGTTTGGTCCCCGTTGCTAAGCACTTACATATAAGAAACATCAGAGAAAGGTAACAATCTGGTTTCATGTCATTCTCTAGCAAAAGAACGTAGTTCACATTCCGATTATCAGTGGTGCTGAAGTGATCGGAAGACCACTTTCACGCCATCTACTACATCTGAAGAAGTGAAACACAAGATGTCTTCATCCTAAATACCGGTCAGTTTTCATTTCAACAATAAGATTAAGTGTTAATGTTGTTAGGCTAAGTTAACGAAATATGATGCTTTCCTAAATTGATGATTAATCAATTCTAACATTTTAATGGTGAAGAAACGCACAAAAATGTATTAACGCGTTGACCGCACATTGATGTGGCAACCGGGCGCATGATGACATGGTGAATTCTACACATGTATCACCAATAATAAAGAGATCAAGACTCTAACTCGGTAGCTGGCTGAGTATAGGGCCAAGCGCAGATGTGGGCATGGCCGACCATTGTTTCTAAAAATTGAGACGTCATTGACTTAAAAAATTTTGAGGGTCATAACTTCGAAGTGTGATATCTGATTTCAATAATTGAAACTATAAAAAAAATAAAAAATAGTGATATACACTTTCCTAAGAGCAGTCAAAATCTAATTCTTGACGGGTCACTACTAGGAGAGCCAAAGTTAGTGTGTAGTCAACTATCAAAATTTGGCTCAACTTTTTGTTTCATGATTTCTATTCTCTATAAGTCTGTGTCTTCTGAAATTACTCCATAGATTTTGTGCAAAGACATAAAGAAACAAGTAAAAGATTTTCTAAAAGAGAAATCTTAGTTATACTCAACTTAGGACTTAGAAAATCACCATATACATAGGGTCCCAACCCCTCAAATTAGACATTGCCTCTTCGAAGTTCTTTCTCTCTCAAGCCCGAAATTCTTAGTTGGTTTCAAACCGACACCGCCAGTGGAGGCCAGCAAGGGAAAGAGTCAAGTGATGAAAAAAGTTTAGTTGGTAAGGATTGTTCTCATTTATCTTATTTGGAGTTCTTCCATGACCATTTGTGGCTAAATTTTCTTATAATTGTTCAAGCTGAATAACTCTTGATATGATATTGTGAGATTATGTGCTTAATGAAATTCATGTTTTGCATGTTATGTTTATTGATCTTAAATTGGATGATTATGCTGTTGTATGACTAACTTAATGAATGATCGTGTTGTTGAATGATTTTTTATTACTGATCTATTGTGAAGGATATGGTCAACACAAATACGACGAGTAGTGAATAAACATATGTCGTGCATGTTTATGTGATAATCATACTCTAGATAGGATAGGGCCACATTATCTAGACTAAACACTATACCATTGATTATTAATGCGTACGTTCTTCCTCTTTGCTTCTGATATCTTACATGTTGGCATATATAATTCTATCATTGGTTAAAAGATACGATGGTATTAGAATAGGAGCAATTATTTATATCTTATCATAGTATTCTCATGCATGAGGTTATACATTTTATAGAGTTTTATTTCTCAAATAAATTTATCACTAAAATCGATGATCAACACATTCACAAGTTAATAACATGAAGTGTGTGTTTGTCCAATTGAGTTATCCTTTTTCCAAAGTCTTGCTTAATTATAGGTTTATGAATCTTAAAAAATCCTCCACATATTTTTATTTGTCTGTTGTTAGTTAATAATTTGCAGGTTACTATCATGTGTGCATTTGATGTTGACTTATTGTGTGCTAGTAAGACTAAAAAATTTATTTGCATAACACTCGTAATGAAAAATGTTATCACTGCTGCTCAGTTTGCACTTATGTTCAAATTTGAGCTTCGTTGGTTGCTGCAACTTAATTTTGATATATATATGCTGGATAATTTTTGTAATTGTAGAAGTGTTAGCATTGTGAGATTTTATGACTTTTTTTTACTAGCTTTTTTCTTTGAGCTTAAAGGTGTTCTGAGTCTGGCTTGATC